>CAKALG010043987.1:0-15629 GCA_916700815.1 Helicolenus hilgendorfi
GCGGGTGTTCCTGTTGTTTACTGTGCTACTTCCTCAAGACGGGGTCAGGGGCGAGCTGAGTCTCAAGGAAGTGGAGGAGATGGTGCACGACTATGTCAAGGAACGGCTGGTGGACTCCAGCAACCAAACTGGCTTCAGTGAGATGGATATTGACAAGTACAGTGGACTGTGGAGCCGCATCTCCCACCTGGTCTTACCTGTGGTGTCTGAGCAGGAAGTAGAGCAGAAAGGATGCTGATGAACCGTCAGAGATGAAGTCAGAGTACCGCTTTGGACCAGCCTGATCCGTGCAGGAGCTATGAACCAGAGAAGAAACATGTACATTTAACGTGTATGCTGTTACATTTCACATATAGACTTGAATTCAAATGTTTGAAGGATGTATTAATCTCTCTCTTTCTGTCGGAGATGAGATTGTACTCACGCTGCAGTCCAATGTTGATGATTCTGTTTAACTGCTAACAAGAATTCCCGCACTGAGTTTTTACACATGTGTGCATGTACAGGCTTTTGCTTAAGGATGTGACAGTGGCACATCATTCCACCTCCAAAGTAGGGTATGAAATGCATATTCTCATGCGGATTTTGTATACAATATATAGTTTGACTGATTTGTTTTCTCCTTGTTCTATATCATAAATCTGCACTTTGTTTAACAGCTTTTTAACCCATCTGAGGAGAGTTTTTGGTGAATGGTCAGCATGATTTCTTCTTTGGAACTGACAAATAATGTTTATTTTCCGTTGACATCTGTTGTTTTAGGTGTAAATTCATATTTCTGGTTCTGTATCAAATCTCTGACAACTGTATATTTCTGTTTAACGTCCCCATTGATATGTGTGTCCCTTCATTTAATTATCTTGTGTACACAATTGGATTTGCACTGAAAATGTTTGCTTTAAATATCCTTCTTATCAAGAGTGCTGGCTTTTATTAAGATAAATATTTTATATTTTTTCTTGTTTTCTGAATATGTATATTTGTGATATGTTGTGTCTTTCCTAGATCGGAATATTTTTTGATAGCTGTATATATGTATTGAATATAAAGAAAAAGCTTTGTTCCTTGCACCTGTTGTCAAGAAACGACTGAAATGTACTTAGAATGTTGTCAACTCAGAAACATACAGGTTCTCACTAAGTGATTTGAATTTGTAAAAATTCAATATTCGTTAGCAAGTCACGAAATGTGCCTTAAACACACTCATTAGACTATATCTGAAACACTCATCAATCGTTTGATACTTTATCTTGACAAATTCAGAACCCAAACAAGGTTCCTCTGCTTTTTTTTTCTGATTTGTGCACATTTCAAAATACAGAAACATGTTCTTTACCATGATACCACTCATTCCTCTTATTTTGTAATTCTGAGATGATTTTTTTTTTGCTCACATGAATATGTGTATATATTCAATAAAGATTATTTTGATAACTTGAAGAGTTAATAATTAATGTATATCACGGTGGCGCTTCCTCTCTGTGTGCCTAGTTTCTGTAACCATGGTGGAGAAGAGTCCTCCACTGGTGACATTTGACTTCATAACAACTGAAGAGCACTTGGACTTTTCTATGTGTAATAAAGCCAAGAATATGGACCTGCTTTTGTTAATAAGTAGTGTTAGATAAGTTATAGTTAAGAGATAGAGAGAGTGAAGGTCCCACAACTGTCGGTGTAAAGTATCCAGCTTTGGAATCAGGAAGTTCCAACTGTAAAATACAGCAGGAGTTCAATCATTTACTAAGATGTTGAGATGTATGACTCAGTGCTGAAGACAATTAACTATTTATGGATTAAAATAACATAGCAGAAGTTTAATCAATAGCTAAGGGATTGATAGGTGTGCCTCAATATCTTGGCAATGGTTTGATAATTGGGTGAGTCATCTACCTGAACGTGGACATAGCTGAAAGTTGCTCCCTTCCAAAGAACCATAAAAATGATTATAAATGAATTACGCCCTGCTGTAGATGCAAACATGACTGGAGATAAAAAATTAGGGCCAAATTATTTTTACAATTTGTATTATTTTGTTTAGTATATAGATATTTGTTTACATAGTAAACAACTGTGATTTACACATTAACATTAATAATTCAGTCTCAACCATTCATATGAGTTTGACTTATGTAGATGTCTACATTTCTCTTTTCGAACTCTGTGTAGAATTGTTGTTGACTGTTGTCTTTTTGTTTGTTCGAATAATGACAGTAATAACATGACATCAAAATTAGTTTATAAAAGAAAAAAAAACATACGGAAAAGAAGAAAAGTAAAGATACTTGTGGCCTTCACCTACTGCATTGCTAGACCTTGAAGGTGCTAAATGCGAGATTGGGAGCATTTCTATTGCCTCCGCACGGCTCTCGACATGGCGACGGCTGTGACAACAGTGAAAACAATGGCAACAGTCCTGACAGATATAACTGTTGATTTGAAGGGAACCAAGGGTGGGTGCTACCCTTCCGCGACAGCACCTTGGTCAGATTGGCGTTATCAGCTGTAACTGCCATATGAGAGCAGTGCAGAACGGCAGGCGTGAGCTAGCCAGTGGGGCACGCTTGCATGCACAAACATGTATTAAAAGGAACGCACGGCCGGCCCGCATATGTAAACAAAGCACGGAGAACCTCTGATACAACACGCACAGACGGAGAGTGACTTTGTTCTCTGCTCAGGTAGACATTACTCCTCTATATTGTTAAATAGCAAATAGCTGTTTGCTGCTAAATTAACGCTCTGGATATCGTATAAAGCACCTTTAAGTTTAGAGTTCATATACCTTATTGTCAGTCCTTGTATTAAAAACCTGGAAGTTAAATTTCAGTAATCTGCAACACTTTTGTCCACAAATTTGTCCACATAGTCCTTTTATCATTTTAGTTTTTCAATCCAGAACAAAAAGGGAGTAAAATACAATTCAGTTGAGTGGCATCATGCACTGCTATAAAAGTATTTTACAGTGTGGCTCACACGAGAATAACACACATTAACAGTATTACAGACATCTCTGCTGCTATTTATTGAACTGCCTATCGAAGTACCAAGGATGATTTATGGCTAGTTGTATGTTGTCTTTGTGGAAAAATTCCGATATTATATCAAGACAACTTATGGTAAAACTTTATATCTTTATCACTCTCATTTCATATTCATAACCGTGACACATTTTATTCACCCTTACACACTGAACTAAGCATTTCCTCAACCTCAGATACTCAAGAACAGACTGACTCAGACTTTATGATCTACAGTATTTACTGTATGTGCTCTGGTTTCATCTGATTGACTTACCTTTGCCCTTAAACACACCACAAGGGAGGAGGTTCATATCACGAGTGAGTGCTCCACATGTGCAATCCTTCTGATACCATCTATGTTTATGAATACAGTATTTCAGCTATATGAAGTAGAGCTTGGCTTGTTTTTCATAAGAGAAGCACAACACCAGGGTATGATCACACCGCTAAAACATTCCCTTCGTGATGCCTGCGCCTGGTACATGGAGATACATAAGTATAAGCGAGTGTATCTTCAGCAAATATTTGCAGTTTGGCCTTGATGAGGCTTAACTCTGATAAGAAGAGACATGACCTAATTTATTAAACTTCCTTCGAAGGAGGTAATAAGTAAACACTGTTTAGTCTACTTGGTGTGTGCTGGTATGAAATTAGACAGCATTTTCAACTATGTTGAGATTTGAATCAATCAATCACGAGGCACCAACCATTGAAACACAATTTTATATTATCAACATACATTTTAATAACCTTTACAAAAGCCACTATTTAGATAGAGAAAGATGGATTTATTTTTTCTCCCAGGGAAGGGGGGATTTGCAGGTCACAGCAGCAGAATACGAACAAACCACAATGTACAAAGAATAGTGCAAAAACAAGTGTCATACATAAGTACTAATGTAAAAGTAAAAAGTACGCCCTATTAAGCATGTGCATGCATACAAGTGTGCAAATAGCAGTAAGGAATCTGGGATTTTAATAAAATGTTAGGGCTGCCAATCGATTAAAATATTTAAACGCGATTAATCGCATAATTGTCCATAGTTAATCATGATTAGCAAATTAATCTATTATTGGAAATCAATTAACAACACAAAACAATGACATATATTGTCCAGAAACCCTCACAGGTACTGTATATAGCATAAAAAATATGCTCAAATCATAACATGGCAAACTGCAGCCCAACAGGCAACAACAGCTGTCAGTGTGTCAGTGTACTGACTTGACTATGACTTGCCCCAAAACTGCATGTGATTATCATAAAGTGGGCACGTCTAAAGGGGAGACTCGTGGGTACCAATAGAACCCATTTTCATTCACATATCTTGAGGTCAGAGGTCAAGGGACAGTTTTTCCTCGCCAAAATTGAGCGCAACTTTGGAGCGTTATTTAACCTCTTTCGCCACAACCTAGTATGACATGGTTGGTGACAATGGATTCCTTAGGTTTTCTAGTTTCATATTATAAAGTAAAATAGTGGCGTTAAAAATATTTTGCATTGAAAGCCCTATTAAATTTCTATTCATGAATAACTTAAAAAATGCGTTACAAAATACATGAATCTGAAAAACAACCCTGAATACATGCAAACAAAGTACCAGCACACTTTCATGCACTTTCCTACTTTTCCTGACATTCAAATAACCCAACAGCGACAGCTACAGCGAAACACAAGTTTCCAACTAAGAGGATCACTGAGACGGCAATAACGATCCCTTTGGCTGCTCTGAGCTTCTGTGGTGAAAAACAGAAAAACAGAAATGAACTTGCATCTTTACTGAAATGTATGACTTGTTATGGTGTAGACAGTTGTCATGACAATACAACCTGTTATCAATGTTATTGTCATGATGTGGACAGGCTCTCACCTCTTTTCTTTGTTGCTTCCCTGTAACAGAAAATAGTGACAAATATTATTTTGTTCTTCATAAGAATCCACACTATATTTCATGTGTATTATTGTCATTATTCACAAAGTGCTATTCTACACGTCATTCACCTATTTTGCTTCTCCCCAGTATTGCTGTTCTTTGAGTACTGATTATGAAATCCCAAATTACAAACAGGAGAATCCACACTGTGTAAGCGACCATCACTTTCGGAAGCCAGTCTTTCCTGTTGCTGATTCCTGTTCCAATCCTGCAGTTTTCAGTCTCCATAACAACAACAAAGATGACAGCAACTGTGTGGGAAACAGATTTGGAAATAAAAGCACAGAGATGATGCGAGCTGCGACATTGGTTAGCTTGTATCTGACGTTTTAAAGCAACAGTTTTACATTTCGGGAAATGTGCTTATTTGCATTCTTGCTGAAAGTTTGTGACAAAACCAAGCACCACCCACCGGCTGGAGCAAACTATCTCATTTTATAGCTAAACAGTAGACTGCAATATTTTAGTGCATGAGTTAGTCAAAACTCATGCACTACTAAAAATAACCTTTTATCATATTTGCTCAAAGTTAGAATTGCTAGGTAGAATTGGAAAAATATTAAAAAAAGGTATTTTTATAAAATAGTCACTGTATCCTGACAGTAGTACATGAGACATGCAAGATTTGTCAGACCGGAGGAAAACAACCAATCAGAGCTGAGCTGGAGCCTTGCCGTCTCTGAGCAGCTCAATCACTCTCAAACTAGGCAGCGCTGATCAAATATGAATTAATATTCTGTTACTCTAATGCCTGTTTCTCGCATAAAATGTGAAAAATTGTGATCCGGCAGCCATGTTGAGATAAGTTGAGGAAATCCCAAGCACCGCCCAACAGCTAGAGCAAACTTTCTCATTTTACAGCTAAACAGTACACTACAAGATGTTTCTGAAAACATTTGAGGAAAGCTATAGGCATTACAGTAACAGAATATTGATTAATATTTGATCAGCACTGCCTAGTTTGACCATTTGATCGGAGTTCGGGAGTGATTGACAGCTGCCTCTATTGAATGAACAGCCAATAAGAACGCTGTCTCTCTGAAATGAACTGTGATTGGCCAAAGTCTCCCGTCACGGGCTACATTTTTTTAAAGCCTGAAAACAGAGCCATGAGGAGGAGCAGAAGTCTAGTTATCTCTCAGAACACTTGAAATACAATATGCTGAAAGGTTATTATGGAATTTTTGCCCAATGATGCCAAAAACATTCTGCCTACTGTCACTTTAACTCTCAGCAAGAATGCAAACAATCGATTTCCCAAAATGTCAAACTATTGCTTTAAAGACATTAAGCAAGTCTTCTCACAGAGAGAAAAGAACATAGCAAAGGTGACTACTTTAACAATTAAAATCTGGGGAATCACCTTACTTGTAAAAATCTGATGGATGACGGAACACACTTTGACAGTGATGTCACAGATCTCCTTTCTTGAACAGAACAAAAAAGAAACAAAAACAGCTGTGAACAAAGTGTTGATGTAAGGGTCAAGTCAAATAATCAGGCAGAAGAAGAGGAAGCTGAACTCACAGTTCATGACTGGGTCCAATTGGCAGACAGAGGATTACCAGCTTTACGAAATTAATCACTATCGACATACACACAAGAGTAATGAGAGTGATCTAAACATGCCCACACAGAAACACATATACACACACATTACATATAACCATTTATAATATACAATTCAGGCATTTGGATGTAGATTTAGAGAAATGTTGTACACCACTTATGATTACTCACTTTAATGTGTTCAGCCACACAAAACAAGACCAAGGTCGAGAATTCAATTGCTGCACAAAGCAGACTGCACGTTATCTTTGACACCTACATAAGAAATAAAATACACAATATTAATAAACCTGAATAATTAGTATCCATTAGGTTTGTACACATAAGCACAGACTGAGCCTAAAAAAGACATAGCATTTATAGCTATATGCTGATCAGAAAACAGAAAATGAGTGCATGTAAATAACTTTCTCATAAGGTTTTCACCCCAACTTGTCATGTACTTTCTAATGCACTGGGCTCCCCAACTATGACGCTCCACTACGGTCGCAGTAAACATGTAGTTAACATTGTGAATTAAAACAAAAACACTTGCTTAGGTTTAGACAACAAAACCTCTTTGTTAGGTTTAGGAAAAAACAACATGGTTTGGCTTAAAATGACTACCGTAAATTCTGGACTATAAGCCGCTACTTTTTTCCCACGCTTTGAACCCTGCGGCTTATACAATGATGCGGCTAATCTATAGAGTTTTACGGGCTAACGGCCCGGCTAAAAAGCACTGCTCGTTTTGGACAGCACAAATTCACCTCGAGACGAAAGTGACACTGAGAGCGACAACGACAGAGAGACTGAGAAAGTGTGTGATGAAGTCATTCTGAGGCTGTTCAACTCCGACACTGAAGAAGACGACTTCAATGGTTTCAGTGTGCAGGAGGAAGATGAACATAGCGATCAGTGACTTTTCTGGTAGGCTAACGGTCTACAGCTAGTAGGCTGGTTATTTTTCAAACCAGCAGTGTTATTGCCATGTTACGTTACTGTCGTTTTACTGCCGTGTTACTGCTGTGTAACTGCCATGTTACAGGCATTGTTCAGAAAACAAGCATTTCGTTAGAAGTCTATGAGAAAATGACCCTACTTCTCACTTGATTTATTACCTCAGTAAACATTCTAAACGTGAGTTTATGGTCTCAATTGCTAGTTTCAAGTTTTCGTCAATACAGCATGATATTCATTCAGTAAATTATGGTCCCATTTAGAGTCAAATAGACCATAAAGCAGGGTATACTTTAGGGCGTGGATACCTTGTGATTGAGAGGTCGCTACCACGGCGTTGTCCAGTTTGGGAATTGTCCGTGTTTTCGTCTTAGTACTTTAACCCTTTCACAGTGTTTTTTCAGTTCATGAAAGTTAATTGTAACATTTTTGGTTGCCTGAAAACGTCTTATTTAGCGTTCAGTTGTACTTAGCTCAACCCTCTCTTGTCACTTCTTGTTGCAAAAAAACATTATGGCAACGGCCAAATTACATGATGGCGGTGGCCAAAATGCCGACCTCGAGGCTTCAAAGTCCACAAAACAATGAGTGACGTCACGGTGACTACATCCACTTACAATCTATGGTTGGACCCCTACACCACCCGTCTCACCCACTTCTCATATACTTCGTCACCACACTCCTCGACCACTTTCTCTGAGTGTTCAAAATTTACGATTGACAGTTACTATGACAACACAAGCCCCCCAACTCATGCCTTACCCTAATTAGACGACGGGAAAAGGGATTGTTGCAGAGGTTGGTCGCAGGCGGTCCCTGAGTAGAGATAGAGCGAGAGAGAAATTAATATTCTTATATAATTTTCTTTGGAAGGACTTTAGTGTGACAGCATTTATTGGGTGAAGTGAGTTTATATATACCATTCCGACAAACTCTATAACACTGTCGGCAATCATCAGTGTTCCAGCAACTGCGATCTGAGATAAATCAAGAGAAACGAGGAGTTGTGTAAATAAAAATGTTGGCGTTTACATAATAATGCATAGATTTCTGCACAATGTCAACAAAACATCTATGTGTCCCTCCTTACCCATAATGGGTTGGGGGGCGGTGGTGGGGCTGTAGTATTTGGCGCTGTAGTACTTGGGTCAGTGTTTGTAGTAGCACTTGTCTCAGTGTTTGTAGTAGTACTTGGGTCAGTGTTTGTAGTAGCACTTGTCTCAGTGTTTGTAGTAGCACTTGTCTCAGTGTTTGTAGTAGTACTTGGCTCAGTGGTTGTAGTAGTACTTGGCTCAGTACTTGTAGTAGTACTTGGTGTTGTTGTTGTTATGATGGGGATTTCCTTATCCACTGGTGC
The DNA here is from genome assembly GCA_916700815.1 of Helicolenus hilgendorfi. Taxonomy (NCBI): domain Eukaryota; kingdom Metazoa; phylum Chordata; class Actinopteri; order Perciformes; family Sebastidae; genus Helicolenus; species Helicolenus hilgendorfi. The sequence goes on from CAKALG010043987.1 coordinate 8,820, forward strand.
CCAGAATGTTGAATAATCCTCAACGAATGTGACACTGAAACAATCAGACAGGCACAGATGTCAATCATTTTGCTCCGCATTGTAATGCGTACTTTTGGAGGTCAGTCAAAGTGTACAAATACCTGAAAAAGACATTGTCTAGGGTTGTTTCCGTCGACGTCCAGTTAACTCGAAATAAATTCTTTCTCTGATTGTTTTGTTGACTGACAGCCGAGTCCTGAGGAGAGAGAAAAAAGCAGAAAATAAGTGTGTAAGTATGTTTATCATACTTACACGTGTTGTTCAGCAAGATAATCTTCACAAATGGACACCTCTTTTATGATTTTTGAAGTGTTAGGCTATAACACAAACTATACCACAGTCGCATGAACGTGAGTTTACACAACGAGGCTTTAAAGGCGAACAAGTCAGCGTGATGACGTTTAGTAGTTTCATTTAGCCACTTGTTAGCTACTGCCATTTTCAAGACACGGAAAGACTTCAAAATTCATAAGTGGGGTATTTATTGATGTATTTTACTAAAAACTAATTCAAAACACCCATTGACTTCCAGACAAGGGAACCAGAATTTCTAAAATGCTAACTGATTTACGGGTTTTAGGACTCATTCCTGTAGCAGTTTACGCTATGATTGGCCACTCTGCGTTTGAGGGGTGGGAGTTATAAGGGTCAATTAAATGTGTTAATTAAAATAGTAATGGAAAGTGTGAATATTCAATGAATCAATTCAATGCATTTATTACCTTTAATAATGATGAAATGGGATGGTTACTTACTGTTGAGCCAGTGCACCGCAAGAGTTGAGCCCCATGAGACTCAAGAGCGATGAATTTTCCTACAGGAACATCGCTTCCTGTCTTTCGAGCCTGCAATATAAACCCCTTGAACTCTGTGGATTGCTTGCTCCGGAGAATAACTGGAAAATAGCATGAAGATTCATCGGGGAGAAGGTGGACGAACAGAAAATAAAGACAGAAATAATAATAACCTTGCACTTAGTGAATGACCACTGCAACAAAGATTGATAGTGATAAGCTTCCATCCAGAAGTGTCTGTACCTGTAATAGGGTCTCCCTTATTGCCGCGTTTGACATCGATCTCAAAGGGCAGTTGAGTGTTCTGAGGACCTAATTGTACATCATTGATTCTATGGTTAGGTAACATTAATTGACATGACTGAGGATCGTCGAAGAGGCCATCTCCATACCCATGCACTTTTGTGATGATGTTAAGGCCAATCAAGATCCACAGCCACATCTGTAAAACAAAATGACTTCTTCAGCCTTCTTCATACACGTTCAGTCACTGGGGAATAATAACCTTTACCTGACAATAAGTATCATTAGTCCTCCAACTTTTGAACAATGCAGCACAACAGAGCTACAATTCCCTCACTGTTCATACAATGTAATATATAAACACCCTTAAATGAAAGTCAGCTATTGTTCGATTGCAAATGCAGTTTGCTCAACAGTCAACACAAGGATTCTCTTAGAATTGCTTGAAATATGAAATGTGTAAATTAACTTCTTTTATAATAATTTAACCCATTCGTGCCCACAACTGAATTTTCCTGTATACTCTGGGCTTGCTTAAACACAAATGTGAAGAAATTCTCAGAATCGGTAAAACCTTTTTTTTTTTACCAGGGACTAGTGTTTTTGCAATAGACTCCATTATATTTTAAAAATAGTAGTCCCACCTGCTTCAAATACGATTTAGTATGATAAGAAGACTGCTGTAACTCAGAAACTACACGCAGCACTGTCAAGTATTCGGTATAAATGAACTCAGAACAAGTTGAATATAGATGATATGCAAACATATGGATTGTAAAAAGAATATTTCATAGAGAAAACATTTAGTAAACATTATGTTAGCGTGTTTCCTCATTTTTATAAAAATCCTGACTTTGACTATTGATAAAAGTCAGATTTTTCATGTGATCTAAAAATTTAAAAGTTGTACTTTTAGATATTTGCACAATGTATGTCCATACCAAATTATTTGAAGATTTTTGTCCAATCCAAACAAATGTTTTGGCATTTTTCCTCATCATACTAAATATAGTCTTTGGACACAACTGGGTTGAACATAATTAGGCATAAAAGAGATCTCTCTCACCGTTTCATTCAAATTCAAACTTGGATTTATGGCATTTTAAGACCTCAGTGTCAAATAATTAAATATACAATGATAATAAGAACTGTTTCCTCTTACCTTAAAATGTTTGTTGACGACGCTCGATACCATGAAACCACAAGTTAAGATGTCACACTACAACCTTAGACACTTGGACCTTAGAACTTGCTGTTTAAGTCTATTTAAGAAAAACAAAAGAAACCTCAGAAGTGGATCCTCCTTCCGTGACAGTTAGGTGTGCAGTGTGTGCTAGAGAGCAGCAACAACTTAGCGGACAGAAGGAGGAAGTTAGAGAGAGGGCAATCTAAGTGCATGACTTGAACCCACCCACACACAGTTAAATGATTAAGAAAACACAGTTTCCCTTTACTGCGGCTCTGACCTGTGTCTTGTTCTCATAGATTGTTGGTTCCCCAATAGTAAGCAGGTTCCTTAATTACTCCAGTCTACTGATAGCACTACACACAACACAGATTAAAGTCTGCAATGCTGGTAGAAAAACAGTTCCTTAAAGAATACCTCCAATTAAAATAACTTTTCAATTCAAAATCAATCCATGATGACACAGAGAAAATGCTGTTTGCTTTTTCCCTTCGAAGGTGATAATAAATAAATAAATAAAAATCTCGATTTTAGCAGTATTTCAAGGTATGTAAAGTAGGGATGTCAATTGATTAAAATATTTAATTAATCGCACGATTGTCTATAGTTAATTGCGATTAATTGCAATAAATCACACTTTTTTTTATATGTTCAAAATGTACCTTAAAGGTAGATTTGTCAAGTATTTTTTTATTGTAAAGACGGTATAACACATGTGACAGCAACATCAGTCTTTATCGGTAAGTAGAGATAGCGGGCCTTTGCAAAATATAATGTTATTACTAGCCGCGACAGCGCTTGGCTGATATTGTTTTCACCTTTTAAGTCTGTGTGTGTCATCATGGCAAAAACTGGTCCTGGAGATGCCTACTGTAGCAGGAACTACTACAGAGGCCATTTACTTTATCATTGTTACTTTACCTTTATTTACCTCATATATTTACTTATTTATTTTACAAACTGTGATACCTCTGTGTGTATATATATATAAATACATATTTATTACTTAAACCTAAAGAAGTTGTCGTTTTATTGCTTAAACCTAACTGTTTTTCTTTTTTTCCTAAATAAGTTGTAGTTTTGTTGTCTGTAGTTCCAATATAATTGTTGACAGTATTATAACAGTGTTATCCTTTTGGACTATTTTTACAATGTTTTTGATGCTACTGCTGGTAATAATGATTCAGCAAAACCAAATTAAAGCATAATAATGATCACTCCGATCACTGAGGAACTTCTGTCAAAAGGGTGTGTGTTCGGATTGAAGCACCGTACCACCTGTAAAGGGGTCATTTACTGAAAAACTGATTAATAGGTTTGACTTAGTTTGACAACGACTGAATGGCATATTAAATTACTTTTTGTTATTTTTATGACCTTTAGTTATTTTGTTAAATTATTTTCAATATGTTTAAGTTTAATCAATGTCATATGTAAAATATGGCTTAAACCAAATCGTACAAGTTGCTCTTGTCCATAGAAAGAGCTGTCTAATAAAAATAAAATGTCTTTCCTCTATAAATCTATGCAGATTGTTGAACACATACATGTGCTGTTAATGGACATTTCCTTTGGTAGGGATACACTTTTACCATTAATTGACATCTTAACCATTTGGTAGAGGCTCATAATGAAAAAAAACAACAACATGTTGTGAGTTGAAAAAAGTCACTCTATGGTTTTTATTGCAGACTCTTATTGAGACTAAAAAATCAAATCTTTACATTGCCTTTTATTAGGTGGGACCATTAAAAGGCTAAATATATTTGAGATAATTGACTAGTTCTATTCTATATTAATCTGTAAATCACCCGAACATTACCAAATCAATAAATTCAAATTTGGGCAGTTAATATACAAGCACATTTATAAGCATTACATCAAAAAGGCCGTTAACAAACCCTTTACATAATTAAAATATATGAAAAAAACAACATTTAGCTATTGTATGCAATGACACATTGTATGAAATGTACACAATAAATTATAATTTCAGTAATAACTGTAAACTCACCCTCACAAAAGCGAGAGTAGGTATCATTTTAAACGAACATCATGATAAATAATCTTTCACAGTGAACATATTTGCTAACGGCTCCACTTCCACTGCGATTAATTAATAATGTTTTATGAAAAACATGACCACCAGTAAATAAATGTATGAACCGCATATAATGACAAAGGTTTAACACAGACACACGCACGCAGCAACAAATTTGAATTTTGAGTGCAGCATATGAGCCACAAGGCAGCAGTAAATGCAAAGAAATGATATACTTAAAAGGGACATATCATGAATATTTAATTATTAATAATAATATAATAATTATTTTCTGTGCCTGTGCTCATACATTTGGGTATCTGGAGTGTCTAACAGACAAACTGTGAAATAAGACAACCCAGTCAGTTTTTGTGGGCTGTCTAGATCAGAAAACATGTGATTTAACAAGCCTTTCAGATTTGGCTCCCCTTCCTATTTCACATGCAGGCTCATTAGAATATACCGCCCACTGCAGGCCAATCAGAGTAGACTGGACATTTTCAGGAGGGGGTCTTAAAGAGACAGGTGCTAAAACTGAGCATTTCAGACAGAAGGTGAATACAGGTATATTCAGACAGACAGTATGAGAAAAACATATATTTTTTTAACAGTAAAGCAAGTAAACGTGTTCTAGAAGCCCAAAATACAGGTATGAACCTGAAAATGAGCATGATATGTCCCCTTTAAACATCAACTAGTACATTGATCCACGTGAGAAGTTTTGCATTCTAACCTGCTGCTCTTCGACTTGACTTTGGCAAATGAACATTCGATGCAGCATTGACTTCAAATGACTCCTGAACTTCACACCAACAAATGCGTAAAAGACAGGGTTCAGGCAGCAGTGGGAGAAAGCAACGAGTCGGCACACATAGAACGCATAGTCGAGCTGGATACTTGTGACACAGTCTTCAAATGGTGCGACCAATTTGTCAGCCAAAAGCCTCAAAAAGATGACCACATTGTACGGCACCCAGCCGACGAAGAACACAGCCACGATGCAGAAGACCAACTTCACTGCTCTGTTCTTTGTGTGAGATCTCGTTCTCATGATTCTCCCCAGTATTTGGATGTAGCAGAAAGCCATCACTGCGAAAGCGACTAAGAAGAAGATATTCTGTTGGAAGATACTAATGCTTTTCCACAGGGAGTCTTCGTATTCGCAGCCCTGGGAATGTTCTCCATTGTGGGGGATTAAGACGAGGGAGCTGTAGAGCAGAGAGGGCATAGCTGCTCCGATGCTGATTATCCACAGTAGGAAAGACAGAAAAATCCCGGTGCTGGGTCTCAGCGTGCTTAGGTCAGACAGAGGGTGGACAACAGCCAGATACCTGTAGATGGTCATGATGGTCAGGAAGAGGATGCTGCTGTAAAACCCAGTGAAGAAGACAAAAGTCACAATTTTGCAGAGGGCCTCTGAAAATAACCATCCCCGGATGTGGTAAATTGCCCAGAAGGGGAGGCCAGTGGTGAAGACGAGGTCAGAGATGGCCAGGTTTAGAATGAAAATGTTGGTGAGAGACTTGAGGTTTTCGTACAAAGCCAGGATTACAAGGACGAGGATGTTTCCTGTGAGGCTCAGGGTGATCACAACGGAGAAGAACACAGGAATGATAATGGATCCAAGCCTGACCACCTTGCCTTTTTCACAGACTTCATCCTCATAGTCAAGGACATAGTCTTGGCTGTCATTGAAAGAGTTATTCATTGCTGTTCAACTGGATCCTAGAAAAGAAGTATAGGATTAGTATGTAGCCCTGTGATAGACTGGCGACCTGTCGAGGGTGTACCCCGGCTTCGCCCAATGTCAGCTGGGATTGGCTCCATGCCACCCGCGACCCTGAATAGGATAAGCGGTTGGATGGATGGATGGATGGATTAGTATGTGCATTACTGCAGGTTGTTATAAGAATAATGATAAGAAGGATCGTTTTACAATGACTCTGAGTGTATAGTTTGTTACAATAGTGTAATATTACTATCTTAAGTGTGTAAAGGAAACAAAATGACCTACCTCTTGCTTGATGGGACTGATAAGTTGTTGGATGTGATGCCTCCTGTCTACTCAAAAGAGAGCTAAAGAGGAGAAGTTATTATAATCGTGTGACTGTGTTTCTGTTCCTAGTTTTGTTGAACAGCCTGTTTTCACATATAGGCGTTTACCTCGGCTCAGCTGGATTTGTGATTTCTGATGACGATACAATGCAGATAAGGGAGATTTGGTTCATGATGCTCACACTTTTGAACGATTGCAAAATTGAGCAGCAACATGTATTTCCATGAACACTGTCTCTGTTACTCTGGATAATTCACAGCACATGCTGTGAACAGTTTTAATAGGGACTATTTCTTCAAAAGACATCTCAAAATTTGGGCAAGTTAAACCAAAGATATGTGCATGGCTGTATACAACAGAGGTGGTACTGTAGCCTAACGAACACTTTAAAGGGACTATTTGTAACTTTTTACAGCATACAAGTGTAGCAGGTCGGCACACATGCGCGTCCGCATATGTGCACTCGCGT
>CAKALG010043991.1:0-25485 GCA_916700815.1 Helicolenus hilgendorfi
ACACCATCTCAAATCAATGACTCACTTTTTTTGTATTTTTTGTGCGTACAGGGCAAATCTCACGAGTGATCAAACGATTAGACAGGTTGTAAACAAGCTGACAGTTTAGCCAGAGTTAAAGGACCAGTGTGTAACAGTTCAGGGGCTATGTTAGCAGGAATGGAATAAAGTATTCATAACCATGTTTTCATAATATAGTGTATAATTACCTGAAACAAACCACCGTAGTTCTCCGACACACTTCTGAAACTGTGATAACGTGAGCTGCAAAGTTCAAAACCGTGGTACCGCCAGCCACCATCTGTCTTCCGTTGCTCCTAAAGTAGTGTTATTATGGTAAGGATGGCCTCTAAGCAAGGTGAACTGGCGTTATCACGTTCTTTTTGCACTCGGCAGCTCACGTTATTTTTGGAAAGGGAGGAGTGAGCGGAGGAGTACTCAGTTGGTTGCAATCTGCAACCACACCGCTACATGCCACCAAATCCTGAACACTTTAAAGGGGACATATTGTGCTCATTTTAAGGGTTTGGGTTTCTACTAGAACATGTTTACATGCTTTAATGTTAAAGAAAAACACGTTATGTTTCTCATTCTGTCTCTCTGAATATACCTGTATTCACTATCTGTAACGCTCCGTTTTACATATACGACATATATTCTAATGAGCCTGCATGTGACATAGGAAGGGGAGCCACATCTGAATGGCTTGTTGAATCACATGTTTTCTGATCTAGACAGCCCATAAAAAACTGACTGAGTTGTCTTATTTCACAGTTTGTGGGTCGGTAGGCACTCCAGACACCCACATGTATGAGCACAAACACTGAAAAAGGAACAAGAAGAACTTGTGTGTAAACTGTGACGGATGTTTAAAACGGACATTGGGTAATGATAATGATAGTAGAAGACAGGTCTAAATTGGATGGCTGTTAAATTGTCAAGATGCATTATATTTGCATAATAGTATTTTCCTATTTTTTTTATAAAAGGATATTTGTAAAATGACTGCTATTAAATGATGAATGAAATGATGTAAATTAATTACATTGCGGGGGTGACAAGTATAAACAGATACATTATCGGTCATAGAGCTGTGACATCTGAGTGGCTGCCAAAGATTGAGCTTTGTTGCAAACTGAGATATTAAATGATGCCAACAAAAGTGACACCCGTATAACAAAAATGACTGATAGAGTAAAATAAATAAATATATAAAACCATGATGGGATACTTCTTTGTTGAGAAAATAATAGTAATTTAGATTAAATATAAATAATCTCTGTGAGGACGGAAGATTTCTTCCACAGAAAAACAAGAAATCAGAGGAGGTAGGTCATATAGTTACATTTTGATGTGGTTATCCTGGATGTCCTGATCTCTCATCCAAAAATCAGTTTGAGTTGTGTTCTAACATCTCCCAAACTATTACTGTTCTGTTCGTGGCCTCCAGCATTACTGAACTGTAAATACGCAATCAAATCGTATGAGTCAGACATAACTATGAACATGCAAGATATTGTAAAAGATTTAATCTTTTAAACAGATTTAACCCCCGTCATTTCTAATATATTGAATAATAAACTTGCGCTAACTATTTATATAGGGCTGACACTAACAATTGTTTCCGTTGTCGATTAATCTGTCAATTATTTCTTTTTAATTTATCATTTAAAGGACCACTGTGTAACATTTAGGGTGTTCTGTTGGCAGAAATGGAATATAATAATAATAATAATAAGTATGTTTTCTTTAGTGTATAATTACCTGAAACTAAGTCTGAAAAATGTCCGAAAAACATCTGAAAAAATGTCCCCGAAATGTCCGAAAAAATGCGGAAGAAAGGCAAATGAGACCTTCATATCTAGGGAGTGGGTCCTCTTCACAAACCAAACACTGGCTCAAGAAAAAGACCTTCACGTTTCTCCTACATGTTTGGCACACAGGAGAAGTTTCAGTTGGTTACAATCTGCAACCTCACTGCTAGATGTCGCCAAATCCTACACACTGCACCTTTAATCTATAAAATTCCAGAAAACACTGAGAGATGTTTCCAGAGCTCGTGGTCTTCAAATTGCTCGTTTAGTTTAATAATGTGAAGGTCTTTGTATATATATAAAGCAGGGCTGTCCCCGACCAAAAAAATGTAGTCGACCAAAACTCAAACGATTTTGTCGACTGATTAGTTGATTTAATCAACAGATCTGTAAAACTGAGTTTCTCCACAAAAGCACAACTTTAAAGCTACTGTAACAATTTAGATGTATTAATCACTTTGCATTGCCAATGTGTAAACCGATTGTAATGTAACTTAAAAACTGAGACCTTCCCCGACTGTTTCGGTTGCCTACAACAGCCTGTGGACTGATTTCTATGTAAAAGACTCGGGACGGTTTCGCTTTGTAACGTTATCTGATGGCACGCTATTAGTATCATGGAGATTGGACATTACAGATGGTAATGTTATTCATTGATATATGATTGTAATTTAATGTCACCTCACTCTTATGGCGGATGCTCGTTCGCGCCTGTGGAGTTCAAGAAACGCATGTGAACGCAAGCAACAGGATGGTGACTGCAGTTCAATTAACGGCCACCGGAGTCATTAATAACAAGGATTTTGATTAGTCGACTAATCGACCAAGAGGGGGCAGCCCTATATATATAAAGTGTGGACAACAATCATATAAAACAGAGAAAGGCAGCCTCACAATCCTCACATTTAAGAAGCTGGGACCAGAAAATAACCATCATATCAATCATCTAATCATTTAATCGACAAAAGTTTCTTCTTCTATGGTTTTGTTACTCCGTTCTTTGTAGTGTTTGTGAGAGAAAAAAGAGTAATTGAGGAAGTAATAGCCATTCAACTACAGTGACCTAAGGAGAAAGAAGTTTGTGGAGAGCAGCGAGTTCACGAGTTTCATAAAAGGCTCATTTGCATGGAGGAGCGCGTTTCTGTTCTCTGACGTCGTGGCAGGTATTCAATATTTAAGCTTCAGTGTAACGACGAGTTAAAAGATACGAGCCAACATCGTCATTGAAATGACCGAGCTCCCAATAAAACTGTCAAATGCTGTTTGTGTGTGTGCAGAACATGTGTGGTCAGGAGGGACGGTCACGCTTCACCAGTACAGTATGTCACCTCTAAATCCCCTGATCATCCTCCGACCAGCTGATGCCGGTCAGCGCTCAGTGGCATGCTGTGTGGCTGAGTGTGAGTAAGTAAGAGAAAGACAGACGGATAAAAAGAAGAAAGAGAATGGAATGGTTGTAACATGATATGATAATGATGAAGAGATTACGGAGGGAAAGTAATTTCCCATTAGACTGTAAAGCACATCCGAAGCAAATATTTGAAGTGTTGCCAAAAGCAGAGAATAAATCATGCGGGCAGCTCTCTTCAGATAAATATTAAAGAGATGCATCATTTCTCCAGATATTGTTTCAATCAGATAGGGTAAGTGGCGTCAGAGATATTGCACAGTTTCAGAGTGTGACATTACAATCCGATGTTCTCCGGGTGGAATTTTTCCCTCTTGTATTTTTTTTTTTTTACTGTGAATGGAGAAATTTGTCTCAAGAACATTGTGTCTCACTTGAAAATGAGACAATAACTGACAAACCTGTGCGGGCGCTTGTTTCATGGCATCTAACACTGATGCAGGTCACGATGCAGCAGGTTGCTTGAGCTTAAAATGTGCTTTTCATGCTCATTTACAAGGGCTCTGTAATGTAAAGAATCAGAAATGCTTGTTAACAGTGACACCTGTGGTCAACGACAGTCAGCGTCCTGTTGCTTGCGCTACGTAGACACGAACGAGCATCGGTCAAAACAGTGAGGCAACACACACGAGACTGAACGTGACAACTAAAACCACAATATCACTGTATATTTCACATGCTTGGCAGTAATGTCAGCTTACCTGTCCAATAAGAAAGGTCATGGTCCGTTTTGATACCCAAAACCAAACGAAGGTCTCTCCATAAATCGAGGCCCGGCCGATGTTGATCCTAGTTTTCCACCGACGTCGGTCACATTCCTGTTTTGCAAGACGGGCTTCACCAGATATAACTTCCGTGGAGATTGTGTTAGAGTCTGAGCTGCGGTGGAGGCTGGTTGTTTGTTGGCGTTAGCGGTTAGTTGCACACTGTGCGGAAGAGAGTAAAGACACTCGCAAGCGTGCATGATGTCGTATCAGTTGGATTTTTCCAAAAAAACCTAGCCTCCATTCTTCACATTAAAAGCAGTCTACCCAGAAAGTTGCGGAAGGTCTCATTTTTTAGGTTAGATTACAACCTTAATGGCAATAAAAACAGATTAAAAAAAGTTTATATGTGTAAAAAGTTACATACAGTCCCTTTAAGACAGTTTGATACCAGCAGAGATAAATTGTTGCATAAAACAATTTTCTGATAAGACTAAAGGCCTTTACACACCGGGGGGGGGGGGGGCAACGTTATTAATAAACGACATAAACGAAAATGTGAAATATTGAATATTGTGAATATTACATGTCTAGGGCTTTTATTGTGAAAGAAAGAACAGAAAGAGTGGATCTGGTCTGCGCTGCCTTTGTGAAGTTGGAAAAAGTAATAAAGTTTGCCGTGATGATTTATCTTTTACTTTCAGCCAGCATTCAATTTAAACAACAAATCAAAGCACATGGAACCAGAATCATCACTACGACCCTTTTAAACAGCGTTAATATGCTGCAGCAACCATGTGTGTGTGTGTGAGTGTGTGTGAATGTGAGTGTTGGTATGCTCATATATCAAGGAGGCAGATGGTGATGAAGCAGGAGGTGGAGGACCGCCCAGAACTCCTGTATGTATGTGCATGTGTGTGAGCGTATGCTTTATTATGTTTGTAGTGTTCGTGTGTGTGTGTGTGTGTGTGTGTGTGTGTGTGTGTGTGTGTGTGTGTGTGTGTGTGTGTGTGTGTGTGTGTGTGTGTCTGTGTGTGTGTGAACCCAGCAGGTCCCAGGAAATGGGAGCAAATTCCCAGCAGATCTGCTGGTTCAGACACAGTTATGCTCCACTAATATACACAACACACTGTCTCTACGGCCATTCATCCATCTGTCTCTCTTCGTCCTGTATGTCTGTCTGCCTGCCTCCATCTACCTGATACGATCTGTCTTCTTCTGTCCCTCTCTCTGTTCTGCTGGTCCTGCTGTTTTTTTAGTATGGTCCCATTAATTCACCGTTAAATATATTTGTGAGTCACTGCGGATGTTGTCACCCTCACACACAAGCCTGCAAAGAACACACTACTCCACCGTGTGTGTGTGTGTGTGTGTGTAAACACATTATTTGCATACTAGCAATTTCTGTCCACTTCTTTTTCAACAGTTTTTCTTCTGAGCAGGATGTGACATCATCTAAAGGAATCTAGTTGTTGAATGTAAATAGTGACCCTGCAAGATTCACAGTCTGTATAATATATTATAATATAAACACTTGTGTTTAGGTGTGAGAGGGTGTCAGACTTAGTGTATGGTAGGCATTGTGTTAACACAGTGGTTTGTTTGTGGTTGTGTGTGTAGGAACAGTATCTCTGTTGTGCAACATACAATGATTAACGCATTAATAAAATAATCTATGTAGAAGCCGTGCACATCCCAGATAACACAGATAAGAATTAAATGTATTTCGGCGTATTTTCTTTTTTAAATTGCAAGACAAAAGACACAACATGGCAAGGTCTGTTGTTCCTTATAGAGTCTATAGGGACATAGCACAAGGCCCTAGAGGATTAAAAATATCAAAACCTTTCTGTTTTTAAGCACAGATTTAAAGCTATTGTTCCGGAGAAACCATAATGGTGGTGAAGTTGCTGAAAGGATCTGAAAGGCACAGATTTGAGCGTATATTCAGCTGCAGAATGTGTTGATTGCCGACACGCACGAGGGGAAATGAGCAGCTTTACTATAGGAGGAATAATAGTGGTGTTTGTTGTGTTTGAACTATTTAAACTGTGCAGTGCAGTTAATTTTATCAGTATACAGAGTCTGCATTGTGACAATAAAACACAAGCTGAGAGGAGAATATCAAAAAACGCATACTTTGTTTTATTTTTTTTTTATTTTTCTCTGCCGAGTTCTTATCACGAGGGGAAATGTGGAAAGCGCTGCTATCTGGTGCCACAGTGGTTGTGTTGTTCTCTGAGCAACAATGCTGTTGTTCATATCACACACTGTCAGAGTTTGGTCTTAAAACTTTGAAGCTGTTCTGCACAGTTTCACTCCAGTAGATTCGGTCCTCGCTGTCATTGTAGAAGCCCTAATCAGATCTGTATAGCCGGATCCAAAGCACACACTGAGGATGTATGAACTGCAAGATTAAAATGAGTTTAATTAACATAAACGCTGCATGATGCCTGACATTTACGCTCTGCCTCCTGCTGCTGGGGCCAGCCTTATGTTAAATAAATTATCATTTATTTAAGCTTCTCCATTAGCTGCAATCAAAATTTTATATATTCAAATACCGCTGGTTAGACGTGATGAAGCTTGCAGTGATGATGGATTTGGTGGCACCATGTTGTGGTGGTGATAATGGTCTAAATCCAAAAATCATGGGATGTGAGCATTAACGTACATTAGGAAAGTAAAGGGGGTATCAGTGATTTTAATTCCAAAATATTGACAGCCTTCAAACCATTTATTGACTTTGCATACCAATGTTAACCTGACCGTTCAAGTGGTGACGCAACCTAACGTTGAATGTACCTGATTGGTCCATGGTTTTCTGCTCGCCGTTTCAAACAGGAAACAACATGGTGCTCGTAAACTTTCTGTTATTCCGTCTAAATAATCCACCAAAATCTACTTCTGAAAACATATAAATCGAGAAATAGGCTATGCCACTGCTGGATCTGGTTTCATTTTAGAACTAGATCGCCTAGTTTGACTGCTTGGTCCAAGTTTCGTGAGCCGAACGCATCGCGCTGGATGGGCTCATTTGCATAAAGTTGAGATTTTTCAACTTTATGCAAATACAGACCCTCTCCAACACGCTGCAACTCTCCCACCATGCACTGGGCGACTGCTTCTGAATGAATGGAAAGCACTGAGACGCCTTCTGTTACCGGATCTGGTGTTCGCCGATAGAGGAGCACTCTGCTGGTGAGTAGAACCGCTGACACGCCCCCCTGAAAACGTAAACAAAAGACTGTTCCCGCCTTTTCATTTTGAAAGCGCAATGGGGAATGAGGGAACTCCAACACTTGGCTGAACAATCGTGTAACTTAATCACTCAGTCAGTCAGTGATGGACTTTTGCGTTTGTAGGGCTGGCTCCCTGCGGTCCAGCCAAAAATACTTGGTGGGTGATTGGATGAACCATCTATCAATCAATCTAACAAGCACAAAATGAACTGAGGGCGAGAACATCACCTTACCTGACATGTTCAGTGCCTTACTTTGCTCTTCATTCAATGATTAAATTACTCTCCTGATATAACTGATGCTATTGTAGCATGCTAACCCCTTCAGGTTCGTTGTTTTGAACACAGTCGCCTCTCCGTGTCGTCTCACACACACCTTTGCAGTAGCTCCTCCAGGACGCTGATTGGCCCGGACACAAACACATTACTTGGGGCCTGACAAGATCGATTTTCGTGTGACATTTGATCCTGCGATTCTCGCGTAATCTTGTGACGTTGCGAGAATCCAGCTGCCGTGCAAGGTTATGCCAATGTATCAACTAAAGGTGATTTTGTATCTTCTCTTTGGAATTCCTGACTGGAAATTCAACAGTGTATGTCCATGTGGCTGAAGTGTGGGTTGGTGATAAGTGAAAAGACAACAACTTATTTCTTGTCTTGAGGAGCACAAGGCCGCGGCGAGGACATGATAACACCTGAAAGAGCGTCTTTGTCTGATGATGAGACTGACGGCCTCAATGACCTTGATGACATACCAACACATGATTGTCTATAATACTATTTGTTATAAAAGGTTTTTATTTTGTTCTAGTCCATTGCCTCTGCCAAGGAGGGTATCACTTTTGTTCTCATTTCTTTGTTTGGTTGTTACTTAGCAGGATATTTCAAATACTAACAGAAAAGGCTATTGATTGTGGAAGAACTAATAATCTTTCGGTGCAGATCTGAAAGCACCATCACTGAGCCATTTATACAGCACTTTGTGTTTGGGCTCATACTTTGTAAACTGTAAGATAGATTTAGTTTATACCAGGGCTGTCAATTGATTAGAATATTTAGTCGCGATTAATCGTATCCATAGTTAATTGTGATTAATCACAAATTAATTGCACATTTTGTATCTGTTCAAAATGTACCTTAAAGGGAGATTTGTCAAGTATTTAATACTCTTATCAACATGAGAATGGGCAAATATGCTGCTTTATGTAAATGTATGTATATATTTCTTACTGGAGATCAATTAACAAAACAAAACAATGACAGATATTGTCCAGAAACCCTCACAGGTACTGCATTTAGCATAAACAAATATGCTCAAATCATAACATGGCAAACTGCAGCCCAACAGGCAACACCAGCTGTCAGTGTGTCAGTGTGCTAAGTTGACTATGACTTGCCCCAAACTGCATGTGATTATCATAAAGTGGGCATGTCTGTAAAGGGGAGACTCGTGGGTACCCATGCAACCCATTTACATTCACATATCTGGAGGTCAGAGGTCAAGGGACCCCTTTAAAAATGGCCATGACAGTTTTTCCTTGCCAAAATTTGAGAATTTGAGTGTAGGTTTGGAGCATTATTTAGCCTCCTTCACGACAAGCTGTGACATGGTTGATACCAATGGATTTCTTAGGTTTTCTAATTTCATATGATGCCAGTATCTTCACTTTTGACTCTAAACTGAGCCCACTACAACCTCCGAAAGATCAATTGCATTAATGTGTTAAAGAAATTAGTGGCGTTAAAATGAATTTGTGTTAACTTTGACAGCCCTAGTCTATATATCTTTGTTCCAACACATGTCTATCCATATAGACCAGGCCCATTCCTACATATTTCCCACTACGGTATTAAAATATTTGCAAAATAGTTCCTTTTCAATTAAATCAAGTTTTAATCAGATCTAGTAGATACAATCTACTGATTTGCTGTCTAATATATTCTATTTTTCTGGAATTATTTGTGAAATTCTTGTTGACTTGCCCTGTAGACTTCCATATTTCACACACTGACCTTTGTTTACATTTTCCTGACAAGGTCCTCGAGCAGCAGCAGCATGAATTATTACTCTTCTTGTCAGGAACAAAGGTGGAGGTAGCGTGATTTTAGAGCCAAAAAAGCATTTTAGAAGAAGATGGTTCCATCAGAAAATAAAAAGCATTCAACTTTGACAATTCAATTCAAAATTCTTCAATTGAAGAAGGAAATTGAGCAATAAGAGTTTGCAAACAATTCATTAACACTCATATAAAACATAACAGGGAAGGGATATCAGACCGACAGTCATAGTCCTGACGAAAAATGAACAAACAATTATTTTCCTCTGATTCTTTTGCAAGTTTGACTCCTACCGGGTCTGCACTGATGACGTATGAATACATTTGAGCATGTGGTTTCACGTTGAAGTGTGAACGTGCCAAAAAAGGAGCTTTTTGAAAACTGATGTAAGATTTATTCATTGCCTCACACTTCTATTTCCATTTCACCCTTCATTCCCAGCTATCACTCACGGCCAACAGCAGATAGACTGTGACTATACAGGCAGGCTCACACTGTGTACATGAATGAATGTTAAGCACGGTTTACTAAATAACTACGAAAAACAATCATGCGGTATTTTCCTTGTGCACTTGTAAACCCAAATCCCATAGATGATGTCAATATTGATGATTTTGGATCTGGCTGACGGTGTTGTTATCAGACAACATCCATTCAGTATGCTGATGATTACAGCTGCATATGACACTGACATAACAGCCAGACTGTAAATACCGGTTTCCTGCATAATATAAAGGAGGGTCAAACGCACAGACATCCAAACAACATATAAATGCAGTACAAATAAACACTTAATAAAAGAAACATGGAGACAAATATGCCAATATTAGTAGTGAGAAAGTCTGTTTCTCTTGAGGAGTGAGTGTAAGTACATGTGGCAGCACTTTGGACAGGTACTTGTACTGTATGTGTTTGTATTTAAACATATTTGCACAGGTGAATGAATGAATTTGGTCTGTAACCTTTCCCCTACTGTAGCCAGAACAGTTAGTGTTTCTAGTTGGAGGAACCTGCTCGCGATCTGTCCCAGCATGCCTCTGTTGGTTTGTCCTCCAGTCACACCCCCTTTCTTTTTTTTCCTGACTCATTCTCTCTGTTTCTGTTACAGATAGGTGAGATACTTTATTTATCCCCGGGGGGATATTTGCATGTCACAGCAGCAGTACAGCACTGCCGCTGGCCACCAGCCTGCTGTGAACGCCGGCGCTACAACAAAACCCTTTCCCCCTGCTGCTGAAATAAATATCCTGAAGGAAACACTGCAGCCGGTAGTGTTAATAAGTAGGCAGGTTTACTTACCAATCTAGGAGAAAGAATGCCAACTGAATGTTGGTTTGAAACCCTTTTAAGTCCCAGAGGTCTATCTAGTGAACGCCCGTCCGATGTTCAATCTTGTTTCACTTTGGTTTTTATCACTCTCCCTCTTCGCCCTCTTTGCCTCCTCCGTCAACGGGGCTATTTTTCTTTTGCTGGGTAGAGTTTCCAAACTTACACCGGTTGTTCCACCGTCTGCCACTAATTTCTTTAACGCAACTTGCGATTTTTAGGTTGTAACCGGCTCAGTTTTAAAGCTAGAGTGAAGATAGTGGCATCATATGGAACTAGAAGACCTAAGGAATCGGTACCAATCATGTCATACTATCTTGTTGCAAATGCTTCCAAATTATTCAAAATTTTGGCGGATAAAAACTGGTATGGCCATTTTCAAAGGTGTCCCTCGACCTTTGACCTCAAGATATGTGAATGAAAATGGGTTCTATGGGTACCCACTAGTCTCCCTTTTACAGACGTGCCCACTTTATGATAATCACATGCAGTTTGGAGCAAGTCATAGTCAAGTCAGCACACTGACACATTGACAGCTGTTGTTGCCTGTTTAGTTTCACTTTGCCATGTTATAATTTTGAACATATAAAAAAAGTGTGATTCATTTGCGATTAATAGATTAAATATTCTGATCGATTGACAGGCCTAGTTTTTATTTAACCTAATATTCTGCTTCAATCCATATTTGTTGGCGTTTAGCCTTTCAAAAAGAACATTTTCACTGCGGTGCACACAAAGGGAGGCACGCACCTGTATTAACTGTGCGGCTAAAGGAGCATGGTCGAGATTGTGTCACAAATGTCTGTTACCGCACTGAAAAGACTTTAGTTGATTTTAGCTTGTAATCATTTTTTCAATGTAGCCTATATATATTTAAAATTGTATTTATTACAGTGGAAATTCAGGTTTTTAATTGGGCTCCAAAAATTGGTGCGGTGGTTTGGACTTGGACAGAAACTATGCCGGTTCGTGTAGAGTCTGGCTTGATTTTTTGGGCCCGCTCAAAGCTCTTCTACCGGGGAAAACAAAAGTGCTATCCTCTTCCTGTTTTGGTTGACGCACTTCATTTGTGCCGTAAATGGAGCGTTCATTTTCCCAGGAGATTGTACCTGTGCCAGACCAGAATTGCATAGTCAAAGCGAAACTCATAGGGAACCAATCTATTCTGTAGCCATTACATTGTGCTATCAACTTTTACTTCATATATGATAAGTTAAAGCAAAAAAATGTGTCTATTGGCCACTTTAAATAGGGGAAATATTATAATGAGTCTTAATTTTAACTATAGTTAAGTTTTGAAAGTTTCGAATTTTCCATGAATGGATGGTGTCTCTGCATTCCAGAGAGCTTCCTCTTCATGTTGGGAGAACAAGAAAACTTCAGCCTGCCGCTGCCTGTATGATTGTTATCAGCAGGCGTTAAGTGAGGTGGGTGCAAACACTGTAAATCAAACCTACCCCAATGAGGGTTATTACTGCAAGACCTTCATGGAGTGGGGGAGGTTACTGAAATCGGAGACACTGCAGAGAAAATTCATTCACTGTGATGATTTAAAAAAAAACCTGTCTTGTAACTTTTCACTACTTTACTTACTAATGATATTAGCTATTGACATGTTTTTGGAGGGTTTACCTCCTCAAATTAGTCGGTTGCATGTCCTTTTCTGTTTTTTTATCCTTTCATCTTAGTTTATTTGCACAGAGAAACAATCTAGAAGCAGAATTTGAAAAAAGACTCACGCACTATGAATATCACGATATGCTTTTCTTTGGAGGAATTCAGGATAGCATCGCTCTGATCTTTATCAGTCTGCATCTCATGAGAGTTTACAGTTGAATCGTCTCGGGAACTAGAATATACTGAGCAGCAAGCTGTGCATCACCTGCTGCCGAAACTATCAACGCAGGGAAAGTGGAGCAATGTGTTTGATTGGTCGGTCAGTGTAATTAAATTATTCTATAATAAGTCACCTAAAGAAAAAAAAGTCTCCAACTTCTCTGAGACTTCTGATCCATATGGTGCCATGGAAGCATTAACATTTTTATTTTTTTGTAAAACAGTTGAGACTGTTGACTTATTTTCTGCCCTGTCCTACTCACGGCCCCAAATTCCTCGCCACTTCTGCGTGGAGAGAGCGAAGAAGGGAACTTGTTGACGGACTCGTTGACACGTTTTGTAAAAAGGTCAGCTGAAGACTATTCAAGGCTTTGCAGCCTCAGTCCATTACTCCACCTGCAAACTGGTTTGGTGGACACGTGGCGACAGTTTTCCTTTCACTATCCGTCGATCTGGAGGCGACGGGGTGGAACACGAACAGGACGTAGCTGAACCGATGAACTGATCCGACCCTGTGTTCACACTGAGGGCAGCTCAGATGATGGGTTGCTCTACTCCAGTTACATTCTTTAAAACGGTCCGTCATTCCAGTCATTCTAAAGTTGTGTAATTTACGTAGGTTCTTACTTAGGTCATCTGTCATAACAGTACAATTTAACAAATTGCCATAGCTCGTTATTAAGTACCAATTACTTGGCTTTTTCACTCAACACTCAAATTAAGTGCAATTAAGCAACCAATTTTTAATAATATCATTAGCTACGCTAGCCCTAGGGATGGCAGAGTCAATCTGTCAGCTGTTTTGATTCACAGTGAAGTATCTTGATAGGATAAATGTCCATGACGTTTGGTACATTCATGGTCCTAATCACTGTGGTGACCCCTGACGTGTCATCTAACACCAGCATCAGGTAAAAATGTTCACATGACCAACACTTAAGTTCAAGATACTAGGGCTGGGACAATACACCTATCTCCCAATTCGAGACTATCACAATACTTGGGTGCCGATTCGATATGTATCGCGATTTCTGTTAACTTTTTTAACACTAGATCATGGGAAGAAGTTAATTCATACACTTCTGGGGACTTTTACTTTGGAAAATATCTAAATTAATACAGTAAAAATGTTTGATTTTCAGCATATATGTAGTCACAGATGTCTGGAAGTCAAATATATCAGTCATTGTCAGGCATTATTTATTAAATTTTTTCCAGCAATCCAGAAATCAAAGAATAAAGACATTTCTCTCAGAAATTAGTATTTTCTTTTTAATTTATAAGGGTCATGTAATGTTTTATACTTCTGGTGAATATAATCCTTCAATCCTATTTTCATATTTTGTATATATACACATATATACAGTATATACTTTGTGGCAAATGTTCGGTCACCGTTTCTGGTTGATCGTTTCTCCATCCAGGTGAAACAGTCTGTAACATGTTAACATGTTATTCAGACTCATTGCCCCGTTTAGCATCTCAATACCCAGAAAAAATAGTCTGGCTCCTCTGTTTAATCCAGAGACCGTCACACACACAAAGGGATACATTGTGAAATTACTGTCATTTTGCAAAACGTAGCTCTTCCCATGCTATTTTACTGTATAATTTACCAAACAGCGATTTCAGTCGATTTCTTTCAGTCAGCTACGTAGCTGTTTAGACAAAACAAGATTATATCAAAAGCTTTGATGCTCTTTGAACATCATTTCAGAAACCTCTCTCCAGCATATGGGACATTATGGATTTCAGGTTTAACAAGCGTTTAAAGATAACTGTAGCATGTGAGCTTGCTGAAAGAGTGGTTAGAAAAGCCATAAATGAAAACAGTGTTAATTGTGATATTTTCAGTGCAGTTCCAAAAGCATTCAGGGTATAAAATTAAAGGTCCGTGCGAGTCCGAAGTGTTTTAAATAGTGAGGTTTGAGTGAAGATTCATGTGTTTGGGAATTAGCGAGCATACAACTGGATAAAAGAGACTTTGATTAAACCGCACGAGTTGTGTGAGAGTTTGTAAACGGATGTTTTGATCTAGTTTTGCTGTTAAATGCCGTGCCCATTTACTTCAATTCATCAAAACTTTTTTCTTGAGTTGCAGAGACAGTACAGAGCATCTGTGCAAATAGATGCCAAAACCACATGAGTGGTTTCAATCACTCAACGAACTCTAAATGAGGTGATTTTATCTGTAAGAAAGTGTAGAAATCTCCTCAGTCTGTGGTACATGCTCTTAGAAAATGATTGATAGGACAAAATTGAAACAAATCACAGTCCAATGGTTGGTAAAATTATAGCACTTGTACCGACTCGAGTTCTTACATTTTAAAAAATACTGAATGATGGATTTAAGGTTATGATTATGGTTACAAACTGATATGCACATCTAACAGTCGAGCCTGGACCCGAATTGTGATTTCCCCATTGTTTTGTTTAACCTCAGGCTGTGGTTTGGACGCCTGCAGCACTGATGCAACAGAACTGTGTGTGTTCTGAAGCGCATCACTCTGTAGGCTGCAGAGTTCTGCAGTTTGTTTTCAAACTGTAATAAAATCTGCCCGGAAGGAAGGAAAACAATTTGGAAACTTACCAAATAGTAAATGGTTAGCAGGTAGAATATTAAACAATTTGTATTTTGCGGGATAAAATATGTTGGTTGGTTCACTTTAACCCAAGCAGTATATAAACATTTAATAAATGATAACTAAGGATGCACCGATCTGACTTTTTCAGTCCCGGATTTGGGCTTTGGGTGTTGGCCGATACTGAGTACCGATCTGACACCGGTGTTTAATTAATACGCTGTATGCCTCACTGTGTGGAAGTGACTGGGATCGTTCTGTTATGTGTAAGGAAACTTGACTTAAACATTTCTTTCCTATCTTTGTAAAACAAAATGCAACAAATAAATGCATAGATATATATTTACTGAATTGTCTTTTATTATTTAAATAATAAATCGTACAGTACACCAACAACTTGGTAAAAATCTACAAGATTAACAGGAATTACAATTCAAGTGTAAACAATTCGTAACAGCGAAGCTCCGACAGCAAAAGCACTGTTCCCAACCACGCTTTGGCTGCACTCTTTGCAATGAATTCAACGCATAATGTTTTATAATATCTGAGTCACGTAAATTGGACAAGCCAATCTTTGTGAAAGGCATATACTGTATGTTGGCCTTTTTGTACGTGGTAATAGTGCCTTCAAATGGGGTCGTGTTTACAGAGTTCACGAGAACAGTCTTGTGGTATTCATGACCTCGTGAGTGGAAAGTTGAAAGCTCCGAGTCGGGACGTGTTTGTTGACGTTGTCAGAAACGGCAAAGGCCATAAAAGTTAATTTTTTGGTGCATAATAAATAAATATATTGTAATTTTAGTTGTATATTGTTTTACTTCGTAATTTTATAATATGTCTGAGGAAAATGTTGATATTTTCGGCCTCATCGTTTTCCTCTGTCATTATGTCTTTGCATTTACTGCTTCATGTTACCCACTTGCCAGCTTGCTAAATTGATAACCTCTGTGGCTTCTAGACGCCGACAATAACGTCAATATTGCCGTTGCTTAGCGGCGGTGTTCTCACGACTTAACCACTTGGACGGCAAGCATATCGTGTACACGTCATCCCACGTTGTAAACGCGAGCTCACAAGTTTCATTCGAAGGCACCATAGGATCTGGCTCAGAGTCAGATGAGGCCATCTCCGCTGATGATGTCGGGTCTGGCCTTTCCGGGGCCGGAGACAATTGTAACGGGGCACTGCAGCATTTGTCTTGACGAAAACAAAACAATCAATAGTCCTCTTCATTCTGAATTACCCGAATGTATTGAGGTTGTGATGTTGCTCGAGGATTTAGAAAGTGGTCTGTGTTTCCTCTTCTCTGATGGATTTGTCCTCTATGTATGATTGTTGAATATTGAAAAACAATAAACCACCGTCAACATCTGACATTTACTCGTTGAGGTTTTCAAATTTGCTGAGACGTTTTGTCCCAGTGTAAGTCGGTGAGGACAGAAGCTCGGGCTGAATGACCCCCAGTGTAAATGTAAATGTTGAGCGGTATGGATTGAACAGCATGAGACGGCAGCAGCGGGTTACGTAAGCTGGATTTTAGCTTTCATTTCCTCCAGGCTCTCCTGCTCTTTGCTCAGGTTCACCTGCTGCCGGTGGCTTCGTGCCCACCTTCTGTTGGTGTTTATTTCGAGACCAGCCCTCCTTCCTTTTCTCTCCTCTCTCTGTTCATCTGCCTCCCTCTCTTACTCCCCTTTATCACCCCCCTCCACCTTGCTCCATCTCTTTGTATCTTACAAAGACATTTTGTGATTAATTCCACCGCTCTCTGTTTCCCTTCTGTCTGTCCTCCACCTCCTCTTATCTAGTCTTCACCTCATCCTTCTTTCTGTTGTTTTCTTTCCTTTAACTCCCTCCATCCGCCGTACATTTGTCATAGCCACTCTTTCTTCGTCAGCTTTGTTTTACCTTCGTCACTCCTTTTTCTCACCTCTTTTCTCTCATCAACCTCCCACACCATATTTATTTACTCTCTTCTTCCCTCTATTGCTCTCCACCTCCTTAACTTTCTCCCTCCTTTTCCATTGATATTTCTCTCCTTGGTTTCTCTCTATTTACCCAATGGCCTTTTTTATGGCCCTCTCTCTCTCTCCCTCTCTCTCTCTCTTTCTCTCCACGGGTCCATGTGTTGTCTCTCTCTCTCTCCTCTGTATCATCAGCTCTCTCTACTTTGGCCTGGAAATACTGGACATGGAGCCTCGGGGAAGCTTCTGCTCACCTTCTGTTCCAGCTTTAAAGGGGTAGTACAATGTTCAATACTGGCAATATTAAGGGCATCTGTGGTGCAGTGTAAATATATCGCACTTACATGTAAGCTGAGAGAACGCAGAAGATGCTAAACTGAAAGGCATTTTTTATATGAAGCACGTCAAATAAAGAAATGAGAGTTTCTTAATCATCTAATACCGATAGATCTTTTTGGATGTAGAACTATAATGTCAATGCAGAAGATTCTGGCAGAGATGCCCAAGAGACATGCCCGAGCATCCTTAGTCCTCCTTTTTGCTAACATGATGATGTTCAGCACCAACTTCTCCAGACATTTCATATTTATTCAGGTTGGTGCTGGTTGAGTTCTCGTGGACGGGTTCTTTTGGAACCGGCATGATAGTGGGTTAGATGGCGGGTACAGTGTTAGGCCGTTTGGGCTACTTTTTCTATAATTGTGTGGGATAAACTTATTTTTGGCTGGGTTGTGATCATTCGGGTTTGCTTTTTGTACTATTTAGGTGGTTTCCAGTAACAAAAGTTAGACTATATTCCAATAAATCAACCTCTTCTCTCTGGCGAAATGTCATTTCAGTAAATTGAAACTTTTATTTCTATTCCAATCATTACTCGTCCAGGGCTGTAGACTGAAATTCTACCCACTCTTCAACCAATCAAAGCTATTTGATCAAACTATTTTTAACCTAATTATGTAAGGGATAATGTGCAGCAAGCCGGTCATTGTTGTGAAATAAAGCCTGACAGGGCAATGCAGCCCTGAAAGGGTTCATCTCACAACAATAACCTGGTATAGCTGTACATTATCTCGCTTATTACACGGCTACTTACTTAAGAAATTAATAATTTGACACAAAAACAGTCCTCCAGAGTCCGACATCAGAACTGCGCCCATAGCAACGGTCTGTTATACATAAATAACAGACTGCAGAGCGCCGTGATTGACCAATCAGAATCGAGTATTCAACAAAGCTGTGTAATAATTACATTTAAATAACAACAGACTCAAAGTCGACAAGCATGCACCTGCCCTCATTTGATTTCCAAACATAGAACTAGCCATTGAAGCAAGGGGATGCGCCTGCGGCTATATATGAAACAAAACAATTCAGCTATTTATTAGACCAAACACATTGAAATATGCCAATTCTAATATGTTCACACGCAAAGCCTATCAAGTAGTAGTAGTAGTAGTAGTAGTAGTAGTAGTAGTAGTAGTAATACACAGGCCCTTCCTGCCACCAAAAATAATGGATTCTTCATCATCGGTTTTCTCAACTGAGGTTTCATCTGAGTTGGGAAAAAAAGTATATCAAGAAAATCTAGACTTAAGGTTTTCTACCAAATAATTTTGAAGGTCAAGAAGGAGTTTTTACACCCAGGAAATCTGAAAATGTTGGTGTGAAAACCAAAGACCAAAACAAAGACAAAAATATGCATTTTCAAAATTAGCCTGCTTATCATGAACATGGTTAATGTCAACATACAGTATAGGAAACACAGCCTGTGTTATGTGGTCTGTGAGGTCTCCAAAGACTGAAGAAAGCTGTTCTTCTGTCAAAGGACATCTGGCATGAACATTAAAGTGGTATTAAACAATATTTTCTTTGCCCTATACTGCACAAATGTCTCTAATACGCAGCTTCTGCAGCAGGTTTATTTGGCTGTTGATCAGACTACTACACAACAATCACCCCTTTGTGAGTTTCCCTGATAGAAGACAGCGCCACAAACCAGAGACTGGTGTTGTAACACGTTTTGTTCCCAGGCACTAAAAGAAAATGACAAATCCTTATTGTTATTCCAGTTTAGATGATGAATTACCTCTTTATAATACCTTTGTAGTGGATCCCTGCTTAAATCTGAAGTCTCAGTTATCTAAAGACTTTTAGGTTTTCTTTTTACTTATAGGCTATTGTAAGCAGTGCCTAAGGTTTTCAGTGGTTTTGCAATTCTTTTCTTTTTAAATCTTGATAAAACAGAAATGACTTAATGCCTCTTAATTCAGCCACCTACGTCTAGATTAGATACCACCACCACCCACATTCAGCTCCCTCTTGTTTTTCTAACCACATTCATGGCCCAAGGCCAGGAGATAGAGAGCTGTATGAGTTTATTAGTGGTGTTTACACAACAGCAACACAAAGACAGTTTCTGCTGCAGCTGCAAAACAATAACCGCTAATTACCCGTCTCCATTAGGATGAGATGGTCTAAAGGTGCCTACGGTCACATGGTTACACCCAGACTGGTCAATAAAGCAAGATGCACCGGGTTATTATCACTTCAACCTGCACTTCATCAATTAACTAATTAAAAGCCGAACCATATCAGGGCTCGACATTAACGCTTGCTCTGGGCAAGTTATGTGTTCGGGCAAGTGGAATGCTTCATGCAGTAGTTCGATCAGGTCAGTGAAAAATAAATGTGATCTTTATTATAGGGATGCCCCGATATTCAGTAAAAATCAGGAGATCAGCATTAGTGCACTCTGGCGCTCGGAGTGACTATTTATGAACGTACCCATAGCGTGAAGCTACATTGTGAACAACAAATCCGTGTTGAAATCAACAGAAATAGAGCTAGTTAACGTTAGCTGTTAGCAGCCGGTTTCAGGACTTTCTGCCTGAGCGGGTTTATTTTAAACCAAACCACGATCTTTTCCTAAACCTCACCAAGTAGGTTTGTTTCCTAAACCTGTCAGAAAGGACTTTCTGCCAGAAATCCCTGAAAGCAAACTTCTCCCATGTAAATAAGGCACCAGCTAACAGCTAACGTTAACAAATGTTCCATTGGGTTACATTATGGTGCGTTCAATCTCTGCTCAGTAAAAATGAACATTAGGCCAAGACAAATTATAATGCCGGCAGGATGTGTTCACATGTAATCTTGTAAAAATGCTTAGCACAAAATAAATGATTGAATTGAATTGAATTGAATGATTTGTTTTCTGTGTATAGAACAATAAATGGACCTTTTGCCATAGTGTACCTTAACGGTGTTCATTGGACATTGTTGGTCAGATACAGATTGGCCATTGCCATTAACTCTTGTGTCTTGTTTTTTAGTCTTCACTCTAACATATTTTGTTTTTTAGATAGTTTTGAATGTGTGTAAATGAATAGTTTGTGTGTTTATGTTTGCAGTCTGCTTGCTTCAAATAGCCCCTTGAGGGATGCATAACTTGAATGGAGGAGAAAAACATTATCTGCGTGGCCAGACAGCACGTGGGGCAAGTGGGATTTTTTTTTTTGTATGTAATTTGGTTGAACTGACCCTTTCTGAATGTTTTTCTGTTGCTGCGGTTGTCCTTAGAGCTCCATACAGGTCACAGCCATTCAAGGTTTGTTTGTCTGATTGTTTTTATGTCCGTAAATATGGATGTGTGTTTTTATGACTATAGTGCCAAGAGAGTTTCCCTCCACTCTGAGATAATTCACCATTTAATTATTGGTTTGAATGTTAAGCCTGTTTCAAAGTTGCCAATTAGAGACCTTTGCTTCCCAATTAAGAGATTTTCTAACAAAGATACTGTACAGAAAACAAAACCATTTAATTTGACTTCCACAACTTGCTGCATTATATAAAGCCATTGACTTGTTTTAATCAGCTGGTGTGTGTTTGTGTTGTTTTTTTTACAATAATTTAGTTTTTCTTGCATCCAGTTGCTGCATTTATTCCCTGTCTACACGTATACAGATACTTTTAAAAAGGTATACTTTCCCCTCCGTTAAAAATACCCCAAATCTGTCAATGCGACCTTTGTTTTACTAAATATCTCCGTCCAAACTCGAACGCAAGAACGTCTCCAAACGCTCGCTGTAATATTTACATGTCACCACAAGTGAGATCACCAGTTAAGGGTCAATGAATTGTGTTACCACCCTTCTCACTGCCTTTCCTTCGGCTTCATTACAGTCAATTCGATAACAGATATTGTTGGTGGGGGGGCTGAGATTCCTGTCATCACTCGGCTGTCATCAAATGTCTCTTTACATGCAGAAATGACGAAAGGGAGGTCGTTCAGGTTTATGTGCATCGCCCTTCTGAGTGCTCCAAACCTCTCTTTCAATCGCCCGAAAGCACGTTCAATCACCATTTAGCCTCGACATAATCAGTCCGAGCAGTGCTGACAAAACGTAAAGAAGCCGGTAGTTTGCCATCTTTGTTATTGTTTCTGGCGCATGATCTTTACACAAAGCAACAATCAGCATGTGAGAAATGAGATCATTGTTTCCCAAATGCTCCGTTTTACACTCCTCACCAATACAAAGTAAACAGTAGATACAAATCTGTATAGTATATCGGTTTTTGTGACCCAAAACTCCCATTTGCGTGTGGACGAGAGGCCAAAACGTAGAGGAACATATCCGTTTTAAAAAATATCTGTATGTAGACAGGGCATTAAAGCTTCATTAGGCAGAAAGTTTTTGGCATCATTGGGTAAAACATCCATAATAACCTTTCAGCATAATGTAATTCAAGGGTTCTGAGAGAAATCTAGACTTCTGCACCTCCTCATTGCTCTGTTTTCAGACTTTAAAAAAATCAGCATGTGACGGGAGACTTTGGCCAATCACAGGTCATTTCAGAGAGAGAGAGCGTTCCTATTGGCTGAGCTCCAGCTGGTGGGCGGTGCTTGGTATTTCCTCAACAGATCTCAACATTACACACTTTCTCATTTTACAGCTACACTACATGATGTTTCTGAAAACATTTGAGAGAAAGAGACATTACAGTAACAAAATATTGATTCATATTTGATCAGTGCTGCCTAGTTTGACCGTTTGATTGGAGTTCTCCAGTGATTCACAGCCAATAGGAACGCTCTCTCTCTCTCTCTGAAATGACCTGTGATTGGTCAAAGTCTTCCGACACAAGCTTTTTAAAGCCTGAAAACAGAGCCATGAGGAGGTGCAGAAATCTAGTTTTCTCTCAGAACACTTGAATTACAATATGCTGAAAGGTTACCCAATGATGCCAAAAACATACTGCCTACTGCACGTTTTAATGTGTGCAAAATGATCCATCTGTAAAAAAAGAACAAGTTCTGAATTGAATCAGACTAATTTGAACATATTGCCGAAAGATGTACAGTGTCAACACACACACACTAAGATGCACACACCCTAGAAGCACAGCACAGTGCTGGCCCAGGCCCAAAGGCCTGAGCCCACAGGCAAGAGAGGGGGGAGCACAGCCCACAATCTGGGCAAATGGTAGGTGTGTGTGTGTGTGTGTGTGTGTGTGTGTTTCACATATGGAGGAGGGACAGTGTGAGAAGTGGGTGGAGATGGACTCCTGAGGGAGTGTTGAGGTGTCTCACTCTGGTTCAGAGCCTTTGAAGGCGCTGAAGTTGAAGTTAGCGGCAGTTGAAACACACTCCCTACACTTCTGTACGCGTGTTTCTCACCGTTTCTCTTTTGTCTTTTTTCATGGACTTTACACCAAACCACTATGGAAGTACACCGGTTGTTGCCGTCCTTTCAAAGGATTCTTAAAGTTCCTGAAGTGTGAGGGGAGAAAAAGAGACAGACATTCCTGGAAGAGTTGCCTAACTGGACCTAAAAAGGTGAGTTTTCCTTGTCGTTCACCATGCGTGCTGCTTCACTCCACTTCACGCTGCTGTTTATTATGGAGGATACCACCACTATTTTGGTATTAATATTTCTAAACACTGCCCTGGAGTAGGTATAAACAGAGCAGAAGTGCCTCAAAAGTAGAGCTAAACTTTTCTTGCAACACATGAATCAGACAAATGATTACGTCTTTGCACATTATGCTCCTAATATCATGTTCTAGTTATAATCACTGTGCAATGAGTTTCCCCTCATGCTTTATAATGTGTTTGGAGTGCCAACTGAGATTTTAAATTGAATCAAGCAATGTACTTTATTTCAGAGAGGAGTATGTGTGAGTGTGTGAGTTGTTTCATAAAGGACTTGCCAGCTTTTCTGTGCATTTGTGACAGCTTTAGCTCGGAGCGTTTGCATGGGAGGAGAGTTAAAGAGCAGCAGTGGAGGCACATGTCAACGCATGCAGCTGAGCTCTTTGACGTTTGAAGCTTTGGTCACAGCGTACCAGAGCTGATTTGCTCTTTTTGTGTGGAGTGAAATTGCTCAATCATGTTTTTCGAAGCAAGGATGACGCATGTTCCCAAATCTTCTCCGATGCAATGACAGGGAAACAAATGAGGAGTGTTTGTCTGTTTTTCAAATGGCAGTTGGAGCAGGAGCTGCAGGGTTTTGAGTGCTGTCACTTTCAAATGAGGCCAGATTGCACGGCACATATGAAGTGGAGGACGACATTGGTGATGAATGAGTGACAAGATAACCTTAATGGACTGACCAATTCATTTCTCTAAAAGGTGACTTTCTATAATGGAAAGCAGCACACAGGTGGTTGTTTCCTAAACAGTGGGAAAAGAAAACTACTCACTCATTTTCCTGACCTCATTTGACCTGAAGGTTGCTTGAGGCTCTGTTGTGCCTTGATTTTAAGGCATAAAATTGTTTTTAAGACCCGGGACAAATGCCTTGTCTCTAATAAGACAGTGGAGTTTGTTAAAGTTGGATTCAGGCTACATCCACGCTAATATGTTTTAGTTTTAAAACGGAAACTATCTCTATGAGATGAGCGTTTTAGGGCCGTCTGTCTGTCCAGACTAAAACGCAATCCCAAAGTTTTAAATCTAAAACGGGGTCAACAGCTTTTTCAAACGTCTTTGTTTCTGTCCGTCCAGACTAAAAACGTAACCCCAGCTGTTAAAAACTAAAACAGGGTCAGCAGCGTTTTCAAACCACCCTGTTTCTGTCCGCCCAGACTAAAATGCAACCCTGGAGTTTTAAAACTAAAACGGGCTCAACAGCATTTTCAAACATCTCTGTTTCAGGGGCTCAACTACGCCGTAATAGGGTGGACGCAATGCATAAACATAGCAAAAGTTATGCGTTATAAAATGAAAATGTAATACATTCAGTGTGGATGCAGCCTAAGTCAGTTTAGTTTTCCCATCATGTGAACTTTTTGGAAGGTTTATGCTGATAAATAATACAGTCAAGCATGCGCAAACCACTCAGTCAGGCCTGAGAGCTTTTTAACTGATCTAATGGTCAATTTGGCTGAATGTGAGCCTCACTGATGACAGCGCTGGTAACACGGCTGTTTTGGAGCAGTTGAGATAAAGCCTCGACCTGGAGGATGGATGCATAGAACTGCCCGCCATAAAGGGTAGATGGATATTACCCTCAAGCAATTAAGCTGTTGGCCTCTTCAACTGACTCACCGACTGTTTTATTGCCTGAATCGCCGTCTGATTGAGTGTAATCTGCAGGAAATCACCAAGGGAAGTTATGAAATTAGCCATGGGAAACTAGAAAACATCATCTAAAAGAGTGTGATATTAGGGGGGAAATTAAATGAAATGCACCTTAATCCAAATGCACCCCCTCAAAAGACATACACAGCTATCTCCATCAACCACTCGCACCCAAACAGTCGGGTCCAAACAAACTGGATGACCGTCTGAATGACTGAGGGAATGCTGCCGAGGCATTTCTGACCCTCCCTGTAATTATGGTATTTGCTGTGGGGCCTGAATGACCCCCTTGGGTGTTGGTAGGTAGGTGGGGGTGTAGGTGTGTGTGGAGGGTCAGTTTTACTTGAAAAGACACCCCCGACCCCTCCACTCAACCTCCCACCCTTCATGACCTAACCCGGCCGACAGGAGAGGCCCCTTAAAATACAGCAAAACACGCTGTAGTATACATTACAGTATACTGTATCATGGTATTAAAGAGAAGAATGCGTATTATAAATGATTTTACAGCGTAATAGTGTAATATGGTCTCATACATTATTGCCGTTGTTCAGTCTATTCTTCTAAATTAATGTAAAGGAGTTTAACACATACTATCAAGTGTTTAACTATCAGCAGTTTTAATTCTCTCAGTCTTTCACACACTTACTTTAAATCTCATCCCCAGAACATTTCCATGACTTCACATTGAGTTTTATGAGTGCCCACAGTGGTGCAGCAACACAACTTTTACAGATGCTACCACAGTAAAAGTTTTAGGGTCGGGAGGAGCCGCTTTACTGAGACGAAAAGCTTCATTTGGCAGTTAATATTTCTAGGGCTGTCGACTTCGACCAAAGAAATTCTCAGTCGACTAACACTCGTACAGTTTTGTTGACTAATTGATTAGTTGATTTAATTCACATATCTGTAAAAAATAAGTTTCTCCACAAAGAATCACACAAAAGCACCACTTTAAATGTGGTGTTCACCAGAG
>CAKALG010043992.1:0-13491 GCA_916700815.1 Helicolenus hilgendorfi
ATATGTGTGGAGTTTGGTGAATCCACCAAGAACATTTTTGTTATAAAATCAATTTGACGAAATTATGAAGGTTTGGTCCTGTTTGGTCGACGGTATAGATAAAAAAAGACGTTGTCCTCTTTTAATTTTAATCGGTTCACAGACCTTCATCGGGTTATTTCGTCTTTTTGCTCTATATTGTCGCCCTGAGCTTTTCTCCTACGCACCTGTCAACCTACAGGTGTGCAAAAGCTCTGCTCTTCTTTGCTGTCATGTTTGGTGAAGCAACTACGGACTTACAACAGCCTCATAAGGAATAACTGACGTAGGCAAAAATTGGTTTTGATTTTTTTTGTATTCACCTTCTGTTGTCTGCACAGTATTCCCCCTTGAGGCTTTGTTCCAGACTTAGAGGGTTATGTCATCTAATGTGTCAGATGTTTGGTGACCTTGGAGACTTCTTCCTCTTCCATTACCCCATCCAAATTAGTATATCACTAAATCCCCTGTTCTTTTCTTGTTTGTTCTGTTCTATTTTAGTTTCCTGAAAAACAGGTATTCCTGAAGCTCAGACCAAATATCTCTCTGCTCTGAATGTGTGAACGTCTCCTTCTTGTACCTGTGTGTGCTGGCACTTATGTATCAGACTGGAATTTCCAAATGCTTACCTAATGAATGTATGTGCTGCGTGGGAATCACCGCCCGCTGCAGCCTTTACGCTCCCTTTTTGCTGACTACTCATAAAACCTTTACACTGAAGAGTCTGTGACGTCTCTCTGATCACCTGAAGAGAACAATACACAAGAGCAATAAATACAGTGGTTAATTCATTCAGAGATGCTTCATGCTAAACCTGTTCGTTCTCGTAACATAATGTCTTCCTCAGTGCATTGACAGGGATTGTAGTCATTTGATGATTTCCTTTATTCTGCAGCAGTTTGAGAATGCAAATGCAAACCTTTTTTTTTTCAGATTGAAGATTTTAGAATTTCTTTTTGATATATTAGTTGAATTTCTCTTTTTTTTAATATATTTCTTTTTTTGCAAGGTGCTGCATTGGCCTATCAAACATTCATACATGCAGGCACACATTCCTGTTTACCCTGGATAAAACTGTGGTCCCTTTGATATCTTTACAGGGTCCTTCATCTCAGTATTATAAACCACTGACTGAGCACTGTTTTGGCATCTGATAAACCTTCAAATATCTTGGCTCTATTACTCATTTTTGTGTACGTCATCATCTCACCAGCACCTGAAGCAACACGTTTTTCCTAACACAGCATTTTTTGGGTAGGTGTGAGAATGCCCTTAGAGTCTACAGCCATGCTAGCAGCTCTGTGAGGCTGCGCTTTGAGCAAAATGCAAACGTCAGCATGTTAACATGCTGATGCAAAGCAGATATAAAAGTTTACCATGTTCATTTGCTTTATTGGTAAGGCTTACTAGGGCTGTCAATCAATTAAGATATTGTATTGCGATTAATCGCATGATTGTCTATAGTTAATCGCAAATAAATTGCAATTTTTATCTATTCAAAATGTACCCTATAGGGCGAATTGCCAGGTATGTATTACTCTTATCAACGTGGGAGTGGACAAATATGCTGCAACAGGCAACAACAGCTATCAGTGTGTCAGTGTGCTGACTTGACTATGACTTGCCCCAAACTGCATGTGATTATCATAAAGTGTCTGTAAGGTCAAGGGACCCCATTTGAAAATCCATGCCCGTTTTTTACCAACATTTAGCGTAAGTTTTTTTTTTTTTTACTGATTTTCCAGTGTCCTGTGTCTTAATCATGTTGTTCTGTGCTCCTGCAGCTTTCTCTTTGGTGGGATCAGGCCTGAGCTTCGCAGACCTTTTCCGCCTGGTGGCTTTCTGTTGCATCAGCAGGTGAGTTCATCACTCAGAATTACTCATGATCACAGAAAGACATGCAAACCACACTGATGTGATCCGTGTTTCACCTATATGTTTAATACATATATATATTACACTAACCATTATCCATCTACATCAGAGGTATTCAAACTGGGGGCGTTGAAGGTGGGGGCGCAGAGGGAGAGATGTGAGGCGCGAGTTTGCATGAAAATTCGTTCTTCTTCTCTGAGTCATAACTCAGTCAGATCTGAACACGCAGACATGATGGACGTGTTGTTAGGTTCAGCGTGACTCACATTTTCTAATGAATGTCCAATAATCTGTTTCGAAATCATAGAAAGAAGAACTTCAGAACTCATCACATTTTCTTCAGTGTCAGAGTAACCCAGTGAGAGTTGTCTGTGCATCCATGGCTACACTGAAAACAGGAACTAGGAATAGCTAATTCAGCATACCTTTAACGGTGCCACTTTGCAAAAATGTTGCACTATCAATATTTATGTGATATCACTAAGGCTCAGAATGCTGCTGAAACCATAGAAATAGCATATAGCAGTAGAACAGACATTCCCATTCAAATCAACGTAGCAGGATGGGCAGAGCAGAACCATTTTTATGTGTACTGCTGCCATAGAGGCCGTTGCAGCGGGCTGACTTCTGCATGAACGAAATCGACTTGCGGAAAGTCGCGGACTCACTGAGGTGAGGTTTTGCAGAAACAACGACTAAACGAGTAAGGGAGTAGTAACGTTACGAGGCACATAAATGTAAATAAGTCAAATTGAACAACTTAATGCTTCATCCACACACTCACAGCAGAGGAAAGAACATCGCTATCGCCACATGAGTGACAACTTTGTTTCGGCTCATTTTCATTAGCAGTGTGGCATTGAAGTATGGTGGAATTAGCAAGATAACTAACTAGCGGACAGCTGGCTGGTTGGCTCTTGGGCTGGTTCCGGCAGGGGTTGGTGCTGCACTGATTAGGGAAAAAGAGCCAAACAGCGGGCTGGTGGCCAGCGGCAGTGCTGGTGTGCCAAAAAGTGATTTCCACTGTATTGCCCAGTTTATATAGTCTACAGCTGCTTTTATCTGGATCAAAGTCATAACGTGCAAATACACATAACTGTATGTCCGTGGTATAATAGCAAAGGTATGTCTTTATGAAACTTTAATGTTTCTTGTAACAGAATAATCACAATTGTGGCCAAATAAGTGTTTTGCAGTTTAGTTGTCAGGCAGATATATATACAGATATTTACCCTGTGTTGAAAAATTGTGCGCAGTAAGACAGAAAAACTCAACAATTTAAAGTTACACCTGTGGGCTGACGGGGGTTTGTTTGGTTTATATATAAGATTTGTACCATATACTGTTTCTTTTGTTTATAAAATAGGGCACTAAGTACAATATTCAAAACATATGTATAAAATAAATAAATCTACTAGTCATATATTTTAAAATACCCACACATTGTATGTTCACATACTGAATATATAAATCTACATTTTACAGTGTAACTCTTAATAGATTTGTTGTTCTTGTGGGTCTTAGTTCGGTCCTTATACAACACAACAAAGCTATAAATCATAACGAGGGCAAAGAAGGAAGTGACAAGGATGTAAAAATAAAAACATTCCACCTTTACCCTTTATCTAAGTAAAGAACCACAGATGCATTTTTAGATGGTTACATAGTTGGAATAGAAATGCATGACTAGTGTGTAACTATTCCATCGCTCATGGCGCCACTGCTGCCAGAGACAGTCAGATTTGTCTAATCTTTACTCATTGTTGTGTAACTGTTACACGGCAGACAGTGAGAAATATTTTTGGAGACACTAAAGTTACTTTGTCAGCCAACAGTGGCAGATCATTGAAATGTTACATACCGATAGTGTGCAGCAAAACAAAGTTTACTGTTATGAGCTTTTTGTAATTAACCTCAGTTCTAGATAATGATTGTTTATTTCTGGGTATGGTGCACGGGAACGAGACAAACTTAACACTCTCCTATTGTCCTGCTAGAGGTCAAAAACGTGATAATAATGGGTTAACGCAAATTTGTTTTAACGCCACTAATTTCTTTAACGCATTAACGCAACTTGCGATTTGTAAGATTGTAGCGGGCTCAGTTATAAAGCTAGAGTGAAGATTACATTGTATGTAGTGATGTCTCTTTATGCAACAGTGGAAAGTTACCGTCTGTGTGCTCTTCGTCTCATGTAGTGGGAAAGAGTGTTGACTTTTACTGGGACACTGTCTGAGTAAAACAACTCCTTTTCCCACAGTCCCTCTTGTAGATTTCTATATAGTCACATTGTAATAATCTCCTGGGGAGCACTCTTCTGCAGACTTTGTGCGACTCTGTATAACCAGTGCCTCTTCTTGCAAGAATAAAATACAACAAAGACATTTCATCTGTTTGGGATCTTGATTTCAACATTCGTTAGGACTCATCTCGGAATACTGAAAGAATTTCCATTACACATGTAACTATAAAACCTAAGGAATCCATTGGTACCAACCATGTCAAATAGGAAAATCTGGCATTGGCATTTTCAAAGGGGTCCCTTGACCTCTGACCTCAAGATATGTGAATGAAAATGGGTTCTATGGGTACCCACGAGTCTCCCCTTTACAGACATGCCCACTTTATGATAATCACATGCAGTTTGGAAGTCATAGTCAAGTCAGCACACTGACACACTGACAGCTGTTGTTGCCTGTTGGGCTGCAGTTTGCCATGTTATGATTTGAGCGTATTTGTTATGCTAAATGCAGTACCTGTGACGGTTTCGGAACAATATCTGTCATTGTTTTGTGATGTTACTTGATTTACAATAATACGTATATACATATATTTGCATAAAGCAGCATATTTGCCCACTCTCATGTTGATAAGAGTGTTAAATACTTGACAAATTTCCCTTTAAGGTACATTTTGAACCGATGTACCATTGATTTGCGATTAATCACGATTAGCTATGGACAATCGTGTGATTACACTCTACTTATATTATTTGTATTTATTTATTGTTTGTCCTAAATACCCAAAATGCCATTTCACATATATTGTATGTCACTTTATGTGCCTTTGGTTTCTGCAATAGTTCAACAACTGCAGTCATTTATCATATTTGAAGCGTGCAGGTTCCACTGAGAGATTATGTCCTTCACAAATCTGCAGGTCAAACCTTCAGCTTTGATCTCTCGGGGTTTGAGGCCTTTGGAAAGCTTGTAAAAGACCCACTGGGAGGAGAGCAGCAGGCACATATTACCCTCCAGCCCTGTGGTTGAATATACACCACACACCCAGGCTACGCCACGCTTCTCTCTCTTCCAACTAAGTGACTCACACTCTGTTTGGAATAGGTTTTCAGTCCCGCCCTCATTGACTGGATTTTCCTTTTTTTCTCTGTTGACCCAAGTCCTTTCTCCCTTTCACACAATCTTTTCTCTTTCTCTTAGGGATGTGTTACCCTTCACTCTGAAGCTTCCAGAAGCCATCGCTTCAGCCAGAACGTCTGCTGATCTGGAGGAGGTTGCTAAACTTGGAGCAGGTTTGTTCTGAAATTTGAAAATATATTTGGGGAACAAGCATGCAGTGTTGGGGGAATCTGTGAACTAATGGCAGGTGAAAGGTGATTATATGAAGGTTTCTTGATTGCATTGCAGCTGAAAACAACAGAATATAGATAAAAAGACAATAGATAAATAATAATCATGCTTCATGCTGAGTGATTCCTTTAATATTTGCAAATGAAGCCGTTTACACGTGTACAAATTAACAGTCTAGACATGTTAAAATCACTGGAGAGACATCTCCAGAACGGTTTTGTGCAGAGGTATAGTATCAGTGTGTCGTGTCATGAGTTGTGTTTATTATAAATATTCCTTAATTGCATCAACAGAGACACTTTTCCAGGCAGTTTGAATCATTATTGGTCGTATTGCATCAGTTTGTTTTTGCAGCTAAACTGATTTGTGCAGTTCCCTCAGCTTTTTGCTGATTCAAAGTGTTTAATTCCATCCCACATCTGTTGTGTGTAAAAGAAAAAAAAAAAAAAAGTTTCCCCCCGAGGCGTGACACTCGTAAAGCCCATCTCAACCACATTCCCCCTCTGCTCGAAAGATTAACTGGCATGCTTGTGCTAAATGACTCACCCCCGGGGACAAAAGCCTCTTCCAGGCCCAGATCAGTGCTGCTCAGCTGGGCATGGACTCAGGCGAGAGCTGTGTGCCTCTGGAGCTTTTTCCTTTTCCTCCCAGCTGCGGAAAGCCTCGCTCTTATTACAGCCGTCACCACAAAGTGTTGTCATTCATATAATCTGACACCTCCATCTCAAAAAAAGGTAATTTTTACTGTAATGAAGACCGTCGTTGTTATTAAAAGAGCAGACATTATTTTGACTACCTGCTTCTTCTAACTTATACTATGCACATTCTTACCTAGTTTGAGGCAAAAATAAAGGTTTAAAAGTGTGTAGGTGGATTTATCTTCCACACCGCTGGCCTTTTCATAACTCACTCAGTGTGACCTTTCTGTCCATTCAGGCTCGGGTGCAGTGACTCAGCTCTGAGCTATCATGTGTACTCTCGGCTGATTCAGCCAGACTTCCAGTGTCCCTCAGCCTAACAGCCTCTTAAAGAGTTCAGGGTGACACACAATGATTTGATGAGACTCTCATGTGGTCTCAAATGATCTCTTGTATTCCTCGGTCTCTCTCTCGCTCTCTCTCTTTCTTTCTTTCATTCATTCATAAAAGGGTTCCTGTTTAGTGAGGTGACACAATGGCAGGTTTTGTGTCTATGAAGCGGCAGTGAATAGTTGATCTAAAAGGCAGTTCTGACGTATACGAGCTACATTAATGGCTGGGAAAGTTGAGAAAAGAGCACTGTTGACCCTGACGTCTTCACAGTGTCACATCACCTGTTATATGGTGCTCCGCCTGTGATGACAGGTTGGTTTCGGAGGCAGTTTGTTATCTTTTGTGATGCCTTTTGAAGGCACGTCTGTTCATTCATCAAACCCAAAGCATGAGAAGCTTGGCAGGGCCAGTTTAACCCGTCATTTGAGTTTTTATTTGTGCTTTGGTTGTGTATTTTACAAGGGATCAAAATCGATGCAGAAGAAACAAAAGCGATCGTCTTTGTTATTCCATGCATTCGTCTTCCTTGTTTAAGGCACTCCCGCATTGGCTTCACTTTTCAGATCCAGAGGTAGTCCACTGGTACAGATGATATTTTTTTCCCCACTCAAACGGCTTTTAGGCACGGCACAAAAATGCTCAGAAA
This sequence comes from Helicolenus hilgendorfi, assembly GCA_916700815.1. Classification (NCBI taxonomy): domain Eukaryota; kingdom Metazoa; phylum Chordata; class Actinopteri; order Perciformes; family Sebastidae; genus Helicolenus; species Helicolenus hilgendorfi. The sequence continues at coordinate 7,161 of CAKALG010043992.1, forward strand.
AGGCGCCTAAGCTGTATAATGGCAGGGAAAACACTAGGTTTGGAGTTTGCTATAATGGCAGGTTAGAAGTTAAAGAAACAGTTTGTTCCTGGAAAATCCTGGCTCAAATCTCAAATATTAGTATACAGTATTTTCCTAATACTTTTACAGTCACACAGGTGGACCGTGAGAAGAATATCAAACTTGACAATTTCCTGTTTTATAGTTAAGTTGAACAATCTGCTAAGTAAATCTGACAGACGGCGCCACATATCAGTTAAGATTATTTCTATCTCTCAGCTTTAGAGCTGCTACAAGTTCTCGTTTTCCGACCTTTGAGATCACACTTGTTGCCTTTCATCACTCAAGTTTTGGAGCATGTTAAAGCGCATGCAGCGTGATAATCAAAGTCAAATCTACGTCCCACATTGGCATGTAATTCGTATATCTTTGTTTGATCTAACTAGTTGCTGTACATTGTACTAAGCCAAGTGAGTAATTACGTTTATGAAATATTCCCAGCTCTGCAACAACCAAAGCGACTGACTTAATGTCTCGTACAGTCTGTTAGTTCGGTCTATTTTTGGCTCCAGTTCAGCTGTCATATACGTATGTCTCTACATGCTGCCCTAGACTAATACTTGAACTTTCCCAGTTCTTACATCAACTACAGCAAACCACATTCCTCTCTGCTCTCAGTCCTTACTGTACACATGTATGGGTGTGTTTGAACACTGTGCAGCAGCGCTTTGCTGTGCTTTGCATATACTTGTGTGAACATGAGTAAAACTATCTGATGACGTAATAATAAAGCTGGGGTAGGCAGTATATTTTTGGCATCATTGGACAAAAAATTCCACAATAACCTTTCAGTATATTGTAATTCAAGTGTTCTGAGAGAGAACTAGACTTCTGCACTTCCTCGTGGCTCTGATTTCAGGCTTAAGAAAATCTATCCCTTGACGGGAGACTTTGGCCAATCACAGGTCATATCAGAGAGAGAGCGTTCCTATTGGCTGTTCTACAAATGCAGATGCGCGTGCACATCTCTTCAGATCATGAAAGCCTGATTCAACAGCGGATTATACTGCATGAAAAGTTGCTATTCAAGCAATGGCAACAACTGCTTACACTGCAAAGCAACCCAAAAAAAGGAAGACAAAAAAGAGTGACTTTGTCAGCGAAGCGTTTCAGAGATGGAGAGAAAATGATGCTAATAGTTTTGCCTTCTGCTTACGGCTGTGGCGTGCGCTGGGAGTTAGCCTCATGGCTACGGTAGCTACAGCAGTAGCTCGGGGAAATGTCCTCTCCGTCTTCTCCGTGAGCTCACCATGGATGTTTAAAAAGAATGGAGCTCACAACTGCAGATAAACTATTAGCAACATTTTCTCTTTGTTTAGCCTCGTGTGTGAGCTCACCGTTGCAGCACAGCCATGGTGGCTACGCTTACAGCATTTTCTCTCCCTCTATGAAACACTTTGCCGATATTGCAGCTCGCTGGAGCCTCGAATCACAGTATGTCAGGTCCACAAGTTTGCAAAGAAAACAGGACGGTAGTACTCGTAGAATTGCCGCTCTATAACGACACCAGGAACACAATGAGGATCGGGATGATGTTGGAAATGAATGACTTGTACCCCTACAGGTCACTGTATGAGGCGTGTGCACCATGGATGTGTAAAGAGAACTGGATACAGCGTTGGAGGCGGACTCCCGTTCATTCCTATGAGAGTTGCTCCGTGGCGCAAGAAGCCAAAATGGCTCAACTGTTGAATGATAAAGTACACATAGAGCAGGCGCAGTAGCGTTTCCTTTAACTCTGCCCCGAGCCCTCGGTCTGGGGCTCATTCACATGAACGGAGGAAGCAAAATAACTCTCGATTCAGCTATTAGTGCATTTTACAACTTTTAGGAGCTAATGATTTAAATAAGGGCTATTAGAGTGTTCATACTGGGAAGTTGATTCACCTCAAAAACAATTATCCATTGATTTACGGACGTCTCTTTCCCACTGTAAATATGGGAAAAACTGAAATGCACAAATTTGCTTCAAAGCCTGGCGCTCTTCCTTGGGTTTTGGAGAGGAGAGCTACAGGATGAGGGCTGTATTTCCAAATTCTGGCATTTCTTTTTTACTTTTCCAGAAAACTGCCTACCCCGGGGAAGCACTTGAAAACGCTGAAAAGTCATTATGGAATTTTTGCCCCATAACACCAAAAATAACCTTCCTCCTCCAGCTTTAACCACAAAAACAAGTAATAGAAGAGACAGTAAACAAGTAGTAGAGTAGGAGGGGAATAGGAAAAACGTGTCTCGGTGTGTCAGAGAGAGAGAGACAACAACAGAGAGAGAGACGGACCACGCAACTTCCACCGAAAGGGAGGGAGAGAGGCGGGAACAGCCCGCCCACATACACATTAACAGGAGTGAGTCATAACACAGATTGAGCATGAGTGAGCCAGAGAGTCGAGTTTCAGCTTGTGCAGACGCAGCGGTGTGTCCTCTGCAACACTATCAGAACCGTACAGAGAAGTTGGACCGAGTGTGAGATCAACAGCTGGTCTGTGTGTCATTGAGCTTTGGGATCACAGTGAGTATTGTTGCCCTCTCCGTTCTGCTCTGTAGTTGTGTGAAGGGAGCTGCTCTGTGTCTGGTACTAGTATTCCTCATGCGGTATTGTTCCCACTGGTGTGTGTCCGTCTTGTTTTGCTCTGTCTGGTACGGCTTGGACTCTAAAGGTTCAACAGATTGTTGTAGTTTAGTGCTGTTTTCCTTCTTTCTTGTTTGCCGGGGGAAAAAGCTCCCTGAGGAGCTGAGCCTCTCAGTCAGCAGTGATTTTTGCACGAAGCAGCATTTAGAGGTTTTGTTGAGAGTGGTTATAATTGCAGGACTTGCACTGAGTCATTGGGAGTGGATGAGTGGACACGTTTAAGTTGACATAAGTTAAGTTAAGCATTTTTTAGTATATGTTGTTTTTGCAAACTGTGCGTTTGGTCTGAGTCTATACAATAGAATAGAATACTTTATTGTCATTGTCACGAAAACAACGAAAAACAGTTTAGCAGCTCTTTGCAGTAAAAACAAACATTGAAAACAACCATAGAAACATTCACATCACAAAGAAAAATAAGTGGATCATCATACAGTGCATGTGCCATTGAATGTTGTTCAGCAGTTAGTGCTAGTGTCCTCAGCCTTTTGGGGGGAGGGGTTCTATACATTTGACAGCCTGTGGGTAAAAGCTGTTTCGTAGTCTGTTTGTGCGTGTTTTAATTGTCCTGTATCTCCTTCCAGATGGAAGGGGAGCAAACAGTGCATTATACATTGTCAGCTACCAAAGATGGGAAAACAAAAGATGAAGTTTCTTTGCACATACTTTGAAAAACACTCAACAATCACCTTTAGGCTGTAATTCTTGCTGTTCAAGTCAAATATCTGCATTTGCTCATTAAGTAATCTGAAGTACACAAAGCTATATATTAGAGCTGTCAAAGTTAATGCGATAACGTGTTCACGCAAATTTGTTTTAACGCCACTAATTTCATTAACGCAACTTCTGATTTTTAGTTTGTAGCGAGCTCAGTTTTAAAGCTAGAGTGTAGATACTGGTATGATCTGAAACTACAAAACCTAAGGAATCCATTGGTACCAATCTACTATTTCATACTAGCTTGTCGCAAAGGAGGTTAAATGACGCTCCAAAGTTATGCTAAAGTTTGGTGAGGAAAAACTGGCATAGCCATTTTCAAAGAGGTCCCTTGACCTCTGACCTCAAGATATGTGAATGTAAATGGGTTCCATGTGTACCCACGAGTCTCCCCTTTACAGACATGCCCACTTTATGATAATCACATGCAGTTTGGGGCAAGTCATAGTCAAGTCAGCACACTGACACACTGACAGCTGTTGTTGCCTGTTGGGCTGCAGTTTGCCATGTTATGATTCGAGCATATTTCTTATGCTAAATACAGTACCTGTGAGGGTTTCTGGACAATATTTGTCATTGTGTTGTTAATTGATAAATATATATATACATTTGCATAAAGTAAGCATATTTGCCCACTCCCATGTTGATAAGAGTATTAAATACTCCCATTAAGATACATTTTGAACAGATAAAAAATGTGCGATTAACTATGGACAATCATGCAATTAAATATTTTAATCAATTGACAGCCCTAATAAATGTCAATATTGTTCCAACCCAATTCCAAAACTGTGTAATTTCTCATAACCCGGCCATGACAAAAACAGGAATGGACACAAAATGCTAAATACATCAGTAGTGTTCATGTGGATGTGCGTGGATAATAGTGCAAGGTGTTGTGAAGTCATGTGAAACAAAATGCTAAGCAAAGCAAAAGAGTTGCAGGCGCTGGCAGGGAAGAGAGAGCGAGCTGCACACTGGAAGCTGGAACTTTTAAACACCATCGGTAAACACATTAACCGATGCAGCACACACACACACACACACACACACACACACACAAGCAGACTAAGCAGGGAAAATATTTCTATTGCTTTGGCCCAGCGTGAATCCGCAGCGTGGCGCTGCTTGAACACTACGGGGAGAAGGATTTGCAACTCAATCTGTTTTAGACTAGTTCCAGTAATTGACATTCCTAGGTGATGCCATCACACATGAGTTAGCGTGTTAGCATCTTCAGTGGAGTTATTTTCAGACTAATCTTTGCCAACATAGTGACACTCTTCTTTTTTTTACTGATAGCATTCCCTTAATTGCTGCGATGTTCTGGGCCAGTCTCATTAGCACAGTTTTTTGGTAACAGTCAACAACTTATAGAGCATCAAAGCATTCCAGTTGGAAGTCTGACTGTATGTTCTTGCATGTCCTAATAACATACTGTACTGTATTAGACTAATTAGACCTTACCTCACCTAACAAAAATGCGATGTGTAATCAACTTACTGTACAGTACATTCAGTTGATGTCTTTGGGGAGTACTACTGCAAATGTGAAAAACAGTTTCGCCGCTAGGTACACACACATCACGCGCTGTGGGGGCACAAACAGCCTTGCCATAAAAATACCGTTTGCCACTGAGGTGTCAACGACCTCGCGGTGAAGACAGCTCAACTTTGGAGTGATATTTCCTCCCCCCCTTTTCCAGTAAGCTAGCGTGACATGTTTGATATCAACGGATTCATCGCAATCTTAAGATTCAAATATCATGAAACCAGCATCGGCTTTCAAAAGTCAGTAATGTTAATGCCAGATATTATCAGAGGATTAAAAAGTAGGCCAAGTAAACCAGGAACCGAGGAGGAGAATAATTCCAATTTGTAAGATCATGATCAATGATGACCTGCACAGAAACTATGCACTTGTAGATGGTTAAATTATATATTAGAAACTGGCCTGCCAGCAGGCTGCAGTTTAATTATTGGCCTATTCAAACAAGACAATTTAATTTAATATATCTATATCAGCTTACCTTGTTTTCAATACAGTATGTTATTGTTACTGGTGCATTCTGGTCAGATTTAAATGTTTTTGTCTCATAATCAAGGTCAATATGTTAGCTATATTATAAGCAGGTTAAGAGGCTATGTCATTCCTGTATGCACAAAAATAACAGAGAGAACGTCCCGGCAGGGCGTGCTTTGCGAGTGCACAAAAAGAGGTGGAGAGGCAGTAGCTAAAATCTTTCCTAAGGCACAAAGTTGGTCACTGTAAATAAAGCCTATAGTGTCTCCAGAGGGAGCTGTGTGACGTCTGATAAATGTCCTCAGGTGATGTCACTTGAGTCGGCGTCGGTTGGGGATGAAGTTTGAAAATGAAAAAAAAAAGATCTGGAGGTGTGGAGTTAAAAATAAATGCTGCTGCAGGCTCCAGACTACATTAGCTACTAGCATAACAAACCCAAATCTCTGACTGAACTGTCAATAGTCCAGTTGCATTGTGGGTAATGTAGGTGGTCAGGTTTTGACAAGGAAGGAGAATGAATGGAATAACAAAGACGATATCAAAAAATGTCAACAGAGGAGTGCTCTGCTAAATCACCGGAGTACTCTTTTAATTATGATGTTTGAAAGCTGAATTTGTGGTCCAGGTTTACCTAAGCTAATGTTGGCTTCAAACCACATACTACTATGTTAACCGCCGGGCATGAGACAAAGCCAAGAGATATTCAATTTGGCAATTAAATGTTGTATCACACCCTGTCCACTTTAATTTAGGAAGCATGTTTCTCTCACCGTCTCACACAGGCTTCTGGGATGCTCAGTCGTACCACAGGAGGACGGGCTCAGTCTGCTTATCAGGACTAAATGCCCCCAACAGACCACCTCCCCCTGTTCAGAGACCAGTCTCCTTGCCCTCCATCCCGGG
>CAKALG010043994.1:0-15790 GCA_916700815.1 Helicolenus hilgendorfi
TATTCTGCTATTATTCTCTTTCTTTGTGCACAGCATTCTTTTGTGGGACCAGGCAGCGACGTAACTGCACACTGGTTTTGTCATTGTGATCATTTTTACTATTTCTAACAGCAGTTTTCTAAACGACGCACAGTCCCAATCCCTCCCTCTCCCTCTCTCTCTGTCATTGTCACTATTGTTTGTCACTCTGCCTGTTTCTCTGCAAGCATGAAATCCTTTTAGAAATGCAGCCTTGACATCAGTTCAAGCTTAAGATTAGAGTTGGCTGGTTGCTGCAGTGGCCACCTCCTACTGCAGGGAGTTATTAATCTAACACTATTGTATACATTTAATACGGTGAAAGACATTAATCTTGATCTAAAGTGCTTGAAAATGCTGTGAGCTAACATTTCTGCTGTATAGTTTTCACACTTTAAGGATAATTTAGCATGATTCCCCTCACTGATTAAGCTAATGGAGCTTAAAAATGCTGTTTTTTTCTTATCCTGAAGTTTTGGTAATGGATTTTTGGGGTCCTTTATAATACTTGAGCCGGATAAGATGAATGTGGCATTTAAAAAATCTATCTTGTCTGCATGCAGTTATTATTTCCTCACAAGAAAACATGTTAATAACTGCACATTACCCTGCCTGCACAGAGTCTGTGACAATATTTATTACATAATTTCTGGCTTTTTCGCTGGATATCACTGCCCTCCTCATTCCATAGTGCTGTGGATAAACAGGATTCTGCTGTGATGGATTCGAGTGAAATCAATTTATGTGTGTTTTAGCCCTGTTATTAAATATGATTGGCTTTCTTCCTCTCCCACTTAGGTTCCCAGGAAGTCGAAGTTGACCATTCACAGGAATCTGCGGGATGACGAGGGCTTCATCATCAGGCACTTTGCTGGAGCAGTGTGCTATGAAACGGTAATTCTTCACACTGATGGTATTATGTTGGGGCTGGGTGGTACTGTATTCACAATATCCAGTATAACAATATTCTTATAACACCTCTATTTATAATGCGTCCTACATAGTTACCAGTTACATAAGACTGTTGAATTACTAGCAGTTAAAGCTGAATGTTTAAAGCTCAATGAATGAAACAAATTGGATTCAATCAGTTAATAAAGTAATCGTTCCAGCTCTAATACATTTGTTGCCCTGGTACTAAAGTCACAATACATCACTAACAGGTATAAAAAGTTGCTTTGGTGATGTGTGTTGTCTGCTGCAGGGATTGAGGCAGGGATCTTCATTTGTTTTTGCTAGGGCTGTCAATCAATTAAAATATTTAATCGCACATTAATCACACATTTTTTATCTGTTCAAAATGTAACTTAAGGGACATTTGTCAAGTATTTAATACTCTTATTAACATGGGAGTGGGCAAATATGCTTGCTTTATGCAAATGTAGGTATATATTTATTATTGGAAATCAATTAACAATACAAAACAGTGACAAATATTGTCCAGAAACCCTCACAGGTACTGCATTTAGTATAAAAAATATGCTCAAATCATAATATGGCAAACTCAAGCCCAACAGGCAACAACAGCTGTCAGTGTGTCAGTGTGCTGACTTGACTATGATTTTCTCAAAACTGCATGTGATTATCATAAAGTGGGCATGTCTGTAAAGGGGAGACTCGTGGGTACCCAAAAAACCCATTTACATTCACATATCTTGAGGTCAGAGGTCAAGGGACCCCTTAGAAAATGGCCATGCCAGTTTTTCCTCGCCAAAATTTTGCACAACTTCGTAGCATTATTTAGCCTCCTTCATGACAAACTAGTATGACATGGTTGGTACCAATGGATTCCTTAGGTTTTCTAGTTTCATATGAAGCCAATATCTTCTTGCTTTAAAACTGAACCCGCTACAACCTCCAAAAGATCAATTGCGTTAATGCCTTAAAGAAATTGGTTAAAACGATTTAACGTTAACCTGTTAATGTTGTGTTAACATTGACAGGCCTAGTTCTTGCACATCTGTATAAAAGTCTGCCACCACATAAAGGTATGCATTCGTGTGTGTGTGTGTGTCCACAGACTCGGTTTGTGGAGAAGAACAATGACGCCCTGCACATGTCCCTGGAGAGCTTAGTGTCTGAATCGAAAGACGGATTTGTTCGAGAACTGTTTGAGAACCCAATCACCAACAAGGACTCCAAACAGAAGGCGGGAAAACTCGGCTTCATCAGCGTCGGCAACAAGTTCAAGGTCAGAGTTATTGTCAAAGTGTGTCATTTTGGATTGTTAGACAAGCCCGTGAACATAAATACAGTTAAATAAAACCTGCTTTGTTATGATAATACTTTTAATTTGACAATCACAAATATTATTATTTTTTAATTCTAAAGATTAATACACTGAATTTAATCACTTAGATGCTACAGTATTTTGTTTTATTGTAGATTGTAAGACATGTATATTATATTTTGAATAGCTTTTTTTTATTATTTTGCCCAACTGTATAGCACGTAGTTCAAATTAAAGATGAAACACATTAAAACAAATTAATTTGATATTTGATTGTCCAGGAATTTTGCAAAAAATTATGTACTATGTAAAATACACTCATTTGCTGCTTCCCGATACTGTTTTCTGAATTAAAAGTGTAAAATTTTGTAAGATAGTTCACAATACTCTTCTATCTTTAAAGCTTCTTCTCAGACTTTTCTAACTCTAATCTCTAGACCTGTTCTGTAACTTTTCACCTTTCCGCTCTTCTCCCTTCATCCCTTTTTCTCCTCCCTATTCCGGGTTCCCCTCTCTTAGATTTGCTCCAGTCTCCCACCTCTTTCCTCTGAGAAAACCTTCCTTGGTGGATAAAGCTGGATAAAGTCAGCTTGAGGTATAATAGAGAGGAGTTAGAAAACGGGGGAAGCGAAAAAAAAAGAGAAAGAAAGAAACACTCAGACCTTCTCACAAAAGTGTGTTGAGAGAGGCAGAAGTACACAACTTTTAGCTTCATGTCTTTTGTTTCAGCAGCAACCAAAATAACTTGAGGTTTCTTTATCACTAATGTAGCTTCTATGCTTTCATCACTAATGCACCAGACATGGACTCAAGTACAAAGATGCATGTGTGTTTCAAAAAGCCTCTAATAGCTGGAATGACGTATATGGGGAGGAAATGTGGGACGAGTTGTCCTCGTTTTCTACAGCTGGAAACATGTTTAGATAAATATAACCTGTCAAAATGAGCAGTGTGTAAGGTGTGACGTAAAATATAACAACCGTGTTAAGGTCTTGAATGATATCCGCTTGAACACGGGTAGTGGAAAAGTTTCAGTCTTAGTATTATTTGGTCTCAGTCGGTGGGCAACTCCAGGGTCTGAAAAGTGAAGCCAATGGGGAAGTGCCTTAAACTTGCATTCTTTCTAATAGCCAGCAGGGGGCGACTCCTCTGGTTGCAAAAAGAAGTCTGATTGTATAGAAGTCTATGAGAAAATGACCCTACTTCTCACTTGATTTATCAGTAAACATTGTAAACATGAGTTTGTTGTCCACGTTTTCATTGTACAGCTTTAACCCTTTCAAGTGTGTTTTCAGTTCATGAAAGTTAATTGTAACATTTTGGTCACCTAAAAATGTCTTATTCAGCGTTCGGTTGTACTTGGCTCCACCCTCTCGTGTCACTTATGGTTGCAAAGAACCAATATGGTGATGGCAAAAATGCCGAACTCGAGGCTTCAAAACGGCAGTCCACAAACCAACGGGTGATGTCACGGTGACTACGTCCACTTCTTATATACTGTCTATGATCTCAGTGCTGCTTTCGACATGTTTGACCACAACATATTACTAGACAGACTGGAAAATTGGATGGGACTTTTTGGCACAGAACTAAACTGGTTTGAATCCTATTTGAAGGGTGGGGACTATTTTCTGTAGATCGGTAAGTACATATCTGAGCGTACAAAAATGATGTGGAGTCCCCCAAGGCTCCATTCTCGGGCCTCTTCTGTTCAGCATCTACATGTTCCCGCGAGAGCAGATCATAGAAAACAACATATGTTACCATAATTATGCACATTGATTTATATAACGATATCACCAGGTGACTATGGCCCCATACAAGCAGATCAAATCAATGATTGGATGTGCCAAATATCTGATTTTAATCTTCTATATTACTTTGTTTTAATCCTTTTAAATCCTACGCATGTGTCTTTTTATCTTATCTTTTGCCTTGTTTTTCCTTTATATCGTGTCTTAATGCCTTTTATGTCTTTTGTAAAGCACTTGTTGATGAAAGTTGCTATATAAATACATGTGTCTTGCCTTTGTCCTTGCATGACTGTTAACTCTGGTTCCTCCCTTCCCTTACTTGTGACAAGAATGTGTGTCACTACTATCTCATTTGAAATGTCTGTCCGAGCTACCTTCATCACAAACATTACAAACAAACCACTAAACAATTCCTTTTGTCTGCTTGCACACACAGACTCAGCTGAACCTGCTGCTGGAAAAGCTCCGCAGTACTGTGAGTAATATGTCACTTTCATTTAATATTTTCCAGAAAACTTTTTTCCAACTTCCTGCTCAGAATCAATAAGCACTTATTAATGTTTGTGTGCATAGGGCTCCAGTTTCATCCGCTGTGTAAAACCCAACCTGAAGATGGTCAGCCACAAGTTTGAAGGAGCTCTGATTCTCTCACAGCTGCAGTGCTCAGGTAGGACCAAAAACTATATGTACAAAATGTACTGTGGAGTTTTTAAAAAGTTGTTCACAATTCATATTTTTTAGGATAAATATACTACTGTATTCATTGAATACAAGAGATGGACAACGATACTGAAACATCCTTTGATATATTTCTAATATATGAATATGATATACCCAAGAACCTCAGAATTTAAACTAAATATTGGACCTTTCTTCAAAAGGAACGCCTGAGGTCTTTAAGGAATGCAGGATTTGTAAATTTACATTTCTTCCCACTGCTCCCCACAAAGCTTGAATTATGTTAAACTGTAGTGACTGGAAAACCTCAGGAGGCTTTCGACTTATACTACTGTATATTTCAGTCCAGGTTGTCCGTGTTTGGCATACTGCACTGAACACTGTCATGATGGGGGTTTTTTTTGTAAAGAATTGTTTTATTGAAAAACAGATGGTGCTTAATTTACAGTGCAGTTGCAATATGTTAGATATATATAAAGTTTTCCATTTTTTCATGAAAGGAAGAGGAAACAAATACACATTTGTACAGATACATGTAAATGTACTTCAACATTCAAATAAAATTATAGTAATGTTATATTATACATTATACAAAAAAAAAACAGATGTGTATTTATATGCACATACAGAGTGAACACACCAGACATAAAAAGCAGTAAATAGAGCGACATGATGTTTTAGACAGTTTCATTAGATCATTTGAATGTTTTTTATATATGTTGCACCTGTCCATGGGGCATGGGCTGTGATGGAAGTGGAAGTCTGTTATTTGCTTTATGTTGCCTAAAATAAAAAAAAACATAGAACAGTGCTAAATGATGTGTTTTGACATCAGTGCATACTGCCACTGTAAGCCTTTGTTATTGTGACATTAATGTTCTTTCATGAGGTGCCCCTCTCCTGTAGATATGGAACTATTCTCACTTGCACGTACACACAAACTCACACATTAGACATTGATAAAGTACTTGTCTGGGATCAAACCGGATAGTTTGTGCTGTATGTAAACGAACAGATTTCATCAAACTCATAATGTTCCTTTGATAGACTGTCAGTAGTGTACTGTGTACTGTAATTCCAAAGGAAATCATGTTTCTACTCAAAAGACCTGGTTTTTTCTTTGTTTTTGTGTGTTTTTCTTGATTAGGAATGGTGTCGGTGTTGGACCTGATGCAGGGGGGTTTCCCTTCCAGAGCCCCCTTCCATGAGCTCTACGACATGTATAAACAGTACATGCCCGACAAGCTCACACGCCTCAATCCACGACTCTTCTGCAAGGTGGGATGACATAAATTGAATAGTTTTCTCTAAGTGTAATGTTGTTTTTACAGATACTTATTGTTATTATCTGTTTAAAATAAAGCCTAATTAGTTTTGTAGAAAAAAAAAAGAAAGCCTATAGCCACGCTGACCCATTTGGGAATGAAAAACTAACATAAACAGTTTAGCGCCCTACATTCTTACTACAATATTGCTGTGTGACTGAATGTGATTTTGTTCCTCTGTAGGCTTTGTTCAAAGCTCTGGGACTAAATGACAACGACTTCAAGTTTGGATTGACCAGAGTGTTCTTCCGCCCCGGAAAGGTACAGCGAAGTCAACAGAATTGATTAATGTTACAGGTCATCGGGCCTCATGCAGTTCCATTTTCTTAAATTTCTGTTAAGAGAAAAAAATAGGAGAACTCCAAATGCACCAAATATTCTTAACCATCCAAATCTGCTCTTACCAAGGTGTGCTGAATGATGAATCCCACTTAAATCATAAATTGGAGGCGTGTGACCGTTTATTATTAGCATAGGTAACGCCCCCTAAACACTATATAACTGCAGGTGTTGTGCTATGTGCAAATACTCTGGCACATGCCCAAGAATTGGAGAGATGCCACCAAAAAATGCTATAAGAAGAAGAACAACAACAATATCATCCGAGGGTTTTTATAGTCTTAATTGGGATCACTGGACCAATAGTATTTCTTTAATAGTCCAATCATTATAATTGCTCTAAAACATATAATAATCTAAATTTGATTACATGATAGAAATGTATTTTTTTATACTCCTTAAATTTAAAATGTATGTTTCCTTGCGTTAGACAAAACAATTGTGGACTGTGAAAACAAGATGTTTTTTTCTTATCTTGGTAAAAGTGCTCTCGACCACTTGTAAAAGTCTGTCTTACCGAAGAGAAGAGCAAAAATACTGTAAGAAAACACTGGTGAATCCCAGAAATCAGTGGGTACTAACAAAATAAGAACAAAAAAGAACAAATAAGAGAAAATTTGTTCATATATCACATCCTGCATGAGGCCCATTGTGCAGAACTTTAGAACCATTTCCTTAAACTACGCAAAACTAAGCATCATAGCTTAATTTGTGTCTTGTGTCTGTGTGCATCAGTTTGCAGAGTTTGACCAGATCATGAAGTCTGACCCGGACCACCTTGCAGAGCTGCTGAAGAAAGTCAACCAGTGGTTGTTGTGCAGCTGCTGGAAGAAGGTCCAGTGGTGCAGCCTGTCTGTCATCAAACGTGGGTTGAATCCGTTGAATAACAACAGAGCTTGTGATGTCTAACGAGAGCAGCCTCGATACGAGTACCTGCAGTGTTGATTAGGAATGATTTAGATTGTCTTTCTGTTTTCTTGATGGTCAAACTTTAGTGTGTTTTAGTTTGTTTTTAGGATTGAGATCATTTGCCACACAGTCTGGACATAATTTTGATTTAGCATCGTCAGTCCTTTTCATAATATAGAGATGACCCTAGTAATAAAACCATCTCCAATATGCCCCCATATCCACATCACTTGAGTCTCCTACACAAAACTGAATAATTGAAAGAAATGCCAGTAGCACAAGTTATTTTTGTTAGTTAAGCTATTTCACTTCCCAGTCGATGGTGTATAAGATGCTTTGTCATTTCCTCTCAGTTTATTATATAGCTCTGATGGCTATACTAAATCACATTTCACGCTTTTCCCATTCATTGTGAAATATTGAAAGCAGCAGCCTCTAGCAATATGGAATAGTACTCTAAAAGCAGTTCCTTGAACCATTACACTCTCTGCCAAGTTATTGATTTCCACCATTTAACAAAGTGCAGGCTGGCTCCTGCTTATTTGTGTAAAAAGCATAAAATGAAATTACATTCGAGCTATAACAGAACACTGCCTCCGCTTGACCACACATTTCTTTGCATAAATGACCTGAGGAAATTTATGTCCCTGGTTCCGGTCATTTATTTCTTTCAACACCTCATCTTATTATCGTAGTTTCATTCATGTGTGAGAGAGAGAGAGAGAGAGAGAGAGACAGAGAGAGAGACAGAGAGAGAGAGAGAGAGAGAGAGAGAAATTATAGTGTACGAACAATATTCAGCACTATTTGTTTTTGTGCCTGATCAATACCACTCATGAAATCAATTATTATATATAGCTCTACCGTTAGCTTAGAGCTTGAACTTTGCAGGTACATTTTTCTCATTCCTTTATGATATTTATCTTTAAAAATAAACTTCTTCCTAGGGCGGTGAGAAAATATCGATACAGTTGAGAATCACAATATTATGTTTCGTGATTGATTCTCAAAAACACTATTGATTTTTAATCAATAGTTTACATGCAAAGATTTGTGGCAGACACTGGTTCATTTTGTGTTGTGTTTAAAACCAAATCAGCCATTTGACTCTTCTGCTCTGACGTAACAACGCAAACTGAGACAGGAAGTAACGCAAGGGCACACCGCTAAAAAAATTGTTTACTCATATTTTATGCATATGGCGATGTGTTCTTTATACTATGATAGTTTTCCTAAAATTAAAAAAAAAATCACAATAACAACCTTGCCTCTATTATCACAATATATCGCAATTAGGGCTGTCAACGTGTTAATGCAAAGTCACTTTAACGCCACAAATGTCTTAACGCATTAATGCAATCGATCTTTCGGAGGTTGTAGCGGGCTCCATCGGTACCAACCATGTTGTACTAGCTTGTTGCGAAGGAGGCTGAATAACGCTACAAATTTATTCTAAATTTTGGCGAGGAAAAACTGTCGTGGACATTTTCAAAGGGGTTCCTTGACATCTGACCTCAAGATATGTGAATGAAAATGGGTTCTATGGGTACCCACGAGTCTCCCCTTTACAGACATGCCCACTTTATGATAATCACATGCAGTTTGGGGCAAGTCATAGTCAAGGATTCAGTTTGCACATGTTATGATTTGAGCATATTGTTTTATGTTAAATGCAGTACCTGTGAGGGTTTCTGGACAATATTTGTCATTGTTTTGTGTTGTTAATTGATATTTACCCACTCCCATGTTGATAAGATTATTAAATACTTGACAAATCTCCCTTTAAGGTACATTTCCAACAGATAAAAAATGTGCTATCAATTTGCGATTAGCTATGGAAATCACGCGATTCAATATTTTAATCGATTGACTGCCCTAATGTTAATCTAAGGAGGGCATTGCTACACTATCTCCATGGAATACTTTTGGTCTTTGTAGATGAGCATCTTGATTCACTGAACAACATGTACAAGTATGTAAATGATGTAAGAGTTGTATGTCTCATTTAGGTATTTTATGGGCTTTTTTTGCCTTTATTAGAGAGACATAGTAGGGAGATGACAGGCCACCACTATAAGTACTTTTATACATCTTAGTTTGAATCCTCTTCCTTTTTTTTCTCTCCCCTCTTCAACAGTTCGTAACAAGATGAGCTACAGAGCTCAGGCCTGCATTAAGATTCAGAAGACTGTCCGCATGTGGTTGTGTAAGAGAAAGCATAAGCCTCGGTGAGTCTCTCCTCCTGGTTCTGGTGCCTAACACACACATTCACCATTCATCGTCTCTCTCTCTGTCTGTCAGTGCCCTTTGCTCTCTTATTTTTTCCTCTCGCCCTGTACTCTCTTGTGCGTTTTTATTTAAACTCATTCACGCTTGGTGGGTTTTGATGGCTTTCCCATATTGTGCATTTAGGAGTTCAAATCAATCTGGAAAGTCATCTGTGGAGAAATGATGTCTCACTGTACTGCTTTGGACAAGCCGCATGTCTCGCTGTATTGGGTTGCATGTATTTGGGGAAAATGGCTCCTGTGGAAGCAGCCATCCAGATGATGGGTTTTCGGGGAGTTTTTTTAGAATCAGATTGTGATTGGCAGTATGTGTGTGGATGCATGATGAAATGTTGGCTGTGATCCAAACACACACCTCTGACCCATGATATTGCTCTGCTACTATGACCCACAAGCTAACAGTCAAGTGTGATTTAGGGGTTAGTTTAGGCATGTTTTTGTCTAAACTAATGTCTCAGTTGCACTTTTTTTTTATAGGTTTGCCACCTTTTTTAAGGCAAAAACATCGTTTTTCATGCATTGATCAATTTTGAGATTTTGGGCTATTTTGCTTCCATAACATGTCTTCTTTCAGACTAGTGGGAAGAAAACATCCCAAATACACATTTAGAGTTTTTATTTTACTACTATGTCTATTTTTGTCCTCCTAAATTCACCAAAAGTTAGCATTACATAATGACTCAATTGCATATTTAAACATAATTGTATTAATATAAGTTTTTTTTTTAAAAGTTTTTATGACTGTTGACTGTATTTTCTGATTATGGAGTGATAAAAAGATATTATCCCAAATTCCCTCTGTGAAAACCTTTGACTCTAATATGTCAACAAAATGAAACAAGAATTTTTAACATGGCTTTATCCAATATTCAGATTCCTGTTCTTGAAATAGCACATATTTAATAAGAGAGCGCCTCATTTGCACATTTAGAAATCAAATTTCAGAAAACTTTTAATACAAAAAATAATAACCTTCATGCAAGTAATCAACTGGGGAAGTTTCGTGCTGATAACTATTAGTTTTCACCCTATTCACCTGTAGTGTCTCCCCTTTAAGAGGTGGCCATTTGTATGGAACACTCCATTATGGTCTAATTTGCTTAAGACACATTCATGTGTAAGTTTGTATTTTTCACTTCTTGTAGCATTGACGGTATGGTGAAGGTTGGAAACCTGAAGAAACACATGAAGCGGTTCAACGAGGTGGTGAACGGGCTGAAGGAGGGCAAGCAGGAGATGGCCAAGCAGGTCCAGGAGCTGGCCGCCTCTGTAGACGCTCTGTTAGCGAAGATAAAGGTGAGTCTGGGTTCACCTCGTTCATAGAACCCGAGGGTTAGTGCTCTATTGTGATTGTAAAGCTGCTCATGTCAACAGTTTTACAGCACAATACAGGCTGAGCAATGCAACATGTTGCTGTTCTTCTTAATGGTTCTCTACATAGTAGATGTTCCCGGCACAACCAGCCCTCTCCTGTTCTACATTATGCCCTTTTCCTAAGTGTGCTGTGCCCTTTTCTCATTCTTTCTCTCAGAATCAATATTTTCAATCACCTCAGGATAAAAAGAAGAGCTAGGTAGAAGAAGAAATCCTCTCGTCTCCAATAATATAATTTAGAGAGGCTGTTTTGCTAAATTATCAAACTTGGTTAGTGAAATCCCAGCTCTCCCTGTGCAATAAGCAACCGTCTTAGTGGACCCTGTAGGTGCGGCAAATCATCACAAACACATCCACATGCAAGCCAGACGTCTGGGCACTGACTTCCCAATAGTGTTGATTTCCTAGACTCTGTAGTTACCTTTATGCAAACAGATATGATTAGAGGGCTCATAGGTTCCTCGGGGTGACACACCTTTCTCTCGCTCTACCCCAACCAGCCTCCGCTATCCTCCTCTGTTAGCATATTAGCAGCCCCACACTCGACACTCGACACTCGTGACGTCCTGAGTGCTCAGAAATTGCTCCTGGCATGGCGTCTCTACATGAATAATGCATGAGATGCCAATGGCTGTCATTCAGACCTCCATACGTTGGGGACAAGACCTTGTCATCTTCCCTCCCTGTGCCACTGTTAGAGACTCACTCTAATGACTCTTCACAATGCGCTGACCTCCTCTCCCCTTGCTGATTGTCTGACAAGTATAGTGGGGAATTGAGCATCGTGGCTGCAATGTGCAAGTGACAGTCACAGTGTCAGTTAGTCTTTCCTTGTTGGTTGCGCCATGGTAACGGTGGAGTGTGTGCCGAGTCGGGCTATAAGTGCACTCGGAGTTCCCTCCCCTGAAAGTAAACTAAATTGTAGTGAAACTAATTCAGATTTAGCATATTAGCCATCCTGAGGTGTTGATAAACACTTAATAGTAATGGTGTTCAGGCAACTTATCGCTTTGAACTCCACTGAGGAAGAAATAAAAAGTATTTCTTCATTTTGCGACCTGTCATTTTGATTTTTCTCTTGACCCCTAGGCCACAGCGATGACCCGGAAAGAGATCGACACGGAGTACCAGGGGCTGGTGAAGCGCTCCGAGCAGCTGCTCTCCTCGATGCAGAAGAAGAAGCAGGAGGAGGAAGAGAGCGAGAGGCTGAAACACATCGAGGAGGAGATGGACAAAGAGAAGAAGAGGAGGGAGAAGGAAGAGCAGAGGCGCAAACAGGAGGAAGATGAGAGAAAACTGTAAATGATGTAGACATTTGAGTAAATGCAATGGTAAAACTATAAGTTGTCTGTCAGTCTTAGTAAAGATTTCTTTTCTCCAAACATTTCAGGAAATCAGAGATGGAGCTGAAGAGGAAGCAGGAGGAGGAGGATAGAAAAAAGAGAGACGAGGAAGAGAAAGTAATACAGGTTTGGTCCAACCTAAAATATTATATATTTTCATATTATGTCTTATCTCCTGCTAAAAAGTTGTGAAGCCCGGGGTAGAAAGATGACCTGGAAAATGAAAACTACCATATATATATTAGGTTGAATATCAAGGTGCGTATACTACTGTAGGTAGATGTAATTTATTTTAGGTGCACATGTTTACGAACTCATGGCTCCCTGCAGTCTCTTCTAAGCTTCATGTTTACTTCCGATGAAGTAACTGACCCTTACACCCCTGCAGCGACTGAGTGCTCATACCCAGCCATTATAATCACATTTAAGTAAGATGGTTTCCTAGTCTTAATCCTAATCCTAGACTGAGCTGGTCAGTTTCTACAGTATAATGTGCAGTATTGTTTGTGGAGAAATTAATCCCGTCACTGGATTATTATGGTTTCTCCCCCTAATTCTGGGTAAAAAAAAAAAAGTAAAATAAACTGAGCGATATACTGGGTTTACTAGTCAATTAATGGATTAGTAAATCGACAGTTTTGTCTGAATCTCTTTCGACAGTATCACCTTGAACTCATCAAACTTCTGATGAATGGTAAATGGACTTGCATTTATATAGCACTTTACACTACAGGTCAGCATTCACCCATTCACACACACATTCATACACTAATGCCCGAGGCTGCCATGCCAACTTTGGCCATCATTATCTAATCTAAATAAATGCCTTACAGCAAAGGAATCGTCATTGGTACCAACCGTGTCATACTATCTTGTCGTGAAAGAGGTCAAATAACGCTCCAAACTTGCGCTAAATGTTGTTGACGAAAAATTGGCATGGCCATTTTCAAAGGTGTCCCTTGACCTCTGACCTCAAGATATGTGAATGAAAATGGGTTCTAAGTGTACCCACGGGTCTCCTCTTCACAGACATGCCCACTTTAATCACATGCAGTATGGGGCAAGTCAAAGTCAATACATACACTGACAGCACTCACTGAATCCCATGGCTGCTAAGAATGTAGTATAAAATATGTGTGTTTTGTAGTTATTAATGGGCAGCGGGAAAACAATCACTGCAAAACCGCCATTATGGTTCTAATGTTCTCTCTCAGACTCTGCCTGCTCTGTTCATTTGGTCTCCCACGGCAACAGCAGGGTCATGACATTGGTCAGATTCCCAGCGGGTTGCCCACAGCGTCTTGATTGATGATTCCACTTCCTGCCGAGTTTCTCCCTAACTAAGCTACTTTACCGCTATCCTGTATTTTATTATAACACCTTTTACTCTCATCTACACTTTGTCCCCTTTATCCATCTCTGCCTGTTTCAATCACTCTCACTTTTTTGTGTAATTGCTATTTCGTTCCTTTCCTTATTTTTTCTCCTCTGGTCTTATCACTACACACATACCTGTTCCTTCTCGATGTTGCCATTTTATCTCACCTTTCCTAACCATCCATTCATCCATCTGTTACACATGCATCATGCCTTCTGTATATCTAAAGCCCATTTTATTCAACCGAGGCCAGTTGGACATTTGCATGCTGTCATTTTTTTTTCCTTTCTAGTAGTGAGACAGTTGACACCAGGCTGTCATGAGCCACATGTCTCAGGAGACTCTCTGTAGAGTTTGTTTATCCACTGCTCTAAGGCTCAAAGCTGCAGCAGTAAACTTTCTAAGGGTGTCTGCTGTGACTTTGATGGAATTTTACTCTGTTCTTTGCTATTTTCTGCTGTGTCAAAGGTTAGTCTATCTGGCTCCCTTCAAACTTTGTATCATGATGTCTTTCAACCTAACCTTATTTACTGCACACCATCCAGTCACCAATATGTTTTTTGTCTTAAAGGGGAACCTCACCCGATTGAAGACTTCCAATTCGATCAAAGTAGTGTAATTAATATTCGTGAACATGAACAACCTCTGGAATTGTTTTTTATGCATTTTTTTCAGTGGGATACCTCTTGGTTTGTAATATGAAGCCAATGCAAAGTGCTTTAAACTTGCACTCTTTCTAATAGCCAGCAGGGGGCAACTCCTCTGATTGTATAGAAGTCTATAAAAAAGGTGACCCTACTTCTCACTTGATTTATTACCTCAGTAAACATTGTAAACATGAGTTTATGGTCTCAATCGCTAGTTTCAAGTCTTCTTCAAAACAGCATGATGTTCATTTAGTAAATTATGGTCCCATTTAGAGTCAAATAGACAAAGCAAGGTATGCTTTAGGGCGTGGCTACCTTGTGATTAACAGGTCTCTACCACGGCATTGTCCAGTCTAGGAGTTGTTTGCGTTTTTGTTGTAGAACTTAAACCCTTTCACAGTGTGTTTTCAGTTCATGACAGTTAATTATAACCTGTTTGGTCGCTCGAAATAGTCTTGTTCACATTCGGTTGTACTGGCTGCAAAAAAACAAGATGGCAACAGCCGATATGCCGAACTCAAGGCTTCAAAACCGTAGTGCACAAACCAATGGGTGACGTCACGGTGACTAGGTCCTCTTCTTATATACAGTCAGATTTGTAAATTGTAAAGTGTGAGTGAACGGGTCATGGGCCTTATCCGAAAAGAAAATATTTGACTTTTTGCGGGGAAAAGATGGTCAAATTCCCTGGGAGAGTGCCAATGGAAATGTATGGGATTTAGCATAAAATCTGTGTAATTTTGAGCAGAGCATGCAACGGTGTCTATAAAACCTGCTTGCAATAGCTATAAAACAGCTCAACTTTCACACCGAGGCCATCACAATTTTAAGTTTTGGTTCTCTTGCTTCACCCGGGCCATGTATCCCAGCTGCTGATTGGACCATCCTACTGTATGAATAATATATTATTAACTGATGGAGAGCCATTCATATTTAAAGCTCCGCAGAGAAAAGTATCCATTGTGGACTTCATTAGTGGCTTTCTATAAGGAGATATGAGATGCATATATTTTAGATACACATATAGATAGATACAATATCTATATAACAGTCTTTTTTCTATTAAAATATATTTATGTTCTTTGAAGTGAAAGATAAAAACCTGAAGATTGCATCTGGGACAAACTTATAAAATATGTCCCTACTGATTGTTGTATAATGTTTGTCTGTATGCCGTGTTGTGTCTAGACAAAGTAAAGCTTCATTAGCAGCTCTACAACCTGAATAAATATGTCTAATCAGGCTTGGGCACACAGCGGAGCTTTAATTGTTTTGATGGGTCTGGCACAAAGGGGAAGATTCAGTAGCCTGTTTAGACAGGATCTAGGTTTATGTAGATGTTATAAAGTCACATTAAAACCTGCTATGTGTGTGTTTACAGGCGGAGTTGGAGATTCAGCTGGCTCATGAGCGCGAGGAGCAGGTCCAGCGCACCACCATACTGGAGCAGGAGAGACGAGACCGAGAGTTAGCCATGAGAATCGCTCAGAGCGAGGCAGAGCTCATC
>CAKALG010043995.1:4045-17082 GCA_916700815.1 Helicolenus hilgendorfi
GTTATGATTTGAGCATATTTTTTTATGCTGAATGCAGTACCTGTGAGGGTTTCTGGACAATATTTGTCATTGTTTTGTGTTGTTAATTGATTTCCAATCATAAATATATAAATACATTTGCATAAAGCAAGCATATTTGCCCACTCCCATGTTGATAAGAGTATTAAATACTTGACGGACTGGTTGACAGCAACAAGCAAACACTAGAATAGTGACTTCTGGCGATAGTAAGTATGTTTTTTTTTTTGTTGAGGTTTCACTGCAAACACAACTCAGCTAAATTTACACATTTCCTTGAGTTCACTCACCTCAAATTCTCTGCAGACTTTACAGTTCCTGTTCCATTACACCCACATTTTTAGTTTTTCTGGACACCAAGCCCAGCCTTCACTAACCCCACAAATCGCTAAACCATCCTGCCAACTCTTGAAATGAAATTCTTAAAGCTTTGTTAAAATTTTGTGTTTTTGTTCAGCTTCTAAAATGAGCAGTGACGGTCAGAGCAATGGTGAATGTGAAAGCATACTATGCTCCATTGCGACATACATTGCTGTGAAAACTCAAGAGGCAGCGATGCATTACAAAGGATGGATTACTGTGAATATGTATCTTTTTACCTCACCACTGCTATCTGATCTCACAACAGTTACCAGAGCCGGAGAATGGCGTGCTCGTGCATGGCATATTCATGGATTCCAGTCGCTGGGACAATGACAACATGGTGATGGAGGATGCGTTACCTCGAGTGATGAACGCCATGCTACCGGTGGTGCATTTTGAGCCACAGCAGAACTACGAGCCTGATCCTGACCTCTACCACGCTCCTCTGTACAAGACCTCAGCCAGAGCTGGGACTTTGTCCACCACAGGTACATACTGGCTCCACACAGGGGCCCATATTTACATGCTGGTTTAGATTGCACCTAGAGACGTTCCGATGCCACTTTTTCCTTCCCGATACCGATTCTGATACCGGAACTTGCGATATCGGCCGATACGGTACCAATCCAAAAAAATTCTAATAATTATTATTATTATATAAGATGAATTGATATCTGGTTAAAGCAGCAGTAGGCGAGATTAGAGCAAATATGAAGTTATTTTTACCAAACGGTCGCTATATCCTGACAGTAGGGCATGAGACAGGGAATCTGAAAAAACATCATGTGCCTCTGTGTCCTCCGGTGCTACTAATGGCATCTGCAAGATTTCACAGCCGGGAGGAAAACAACCAATCAGAGCCGAGCTGGAGCCTTGCCGTCTCTGAGCAGCTGTCAATCATACATCATCATACATCATACGAAACATTTTTTAGTGTACTGTTTAGCTGTAAAATGAGAAAGTTTGTGACCCGGCTGCCATGTTCACATCATTTGAGGAATTACCAAGCACCGCCCACCAGCCGGAGCAAACTATCTCTTTTTACAGGTAAACAGTACACTGCACGATGTTTCTGAAAACATTTAACGCAAAAAAATAGTCAGTAGAGTAACAGAATATTAACTCATATTCGATCAGCGCTGCCTAGTTTGACCATTTGATCGGAGTTTCGAGTGCTTGACAGCTGCCTCTGTTTAATGAACAGCCAATAGGAACGCTCTCTCTCTGAAATGACCTGTGATTGGCCAAAGTCTCCCTTCACAGGGTAGATTTTGTAAAGCCTGAAAACAGAGCCATGAGGAGGTGCAAAAGTCTTTCTCTCAGAACACTTCAATTATAATATGCTGAAAGGTTATTATGGAAGTTTTGCCCAATGATGCCAAAAACATTCAGCCTACCCCCGCTTTAAACAAGCTGATGTTTTTCTCGGTTAATAAATTGCGGTATCGTATCGGTACATAGAGTGGCGCACTCGCCAATATCCAATACCAAATTTTGGGCAGTATCAGACGCATTTCCGATACTGGTATCGGAACAACTCTAATTGCACTTACATTTGAAGGCATTTAGCTGACACATGTTTATACTGAATGAACAGGCAGAGGTTTATTGTTTTGCTCAAGGGCATTTTACCAGCTCTTGGTGTCCAGAAGAATTTCTTTCACCATTGAAGCAACGTAATGGATAGCTAATTTAATTTGACTTTTCCCCCTCACCCTTTATTTCTGTCTCCATCCAGGTCACTCAACTAATTTTGTTGTGACAGTAATGCTTCCCTCCAATCGACCCAGCGACTATTGGATATCAAAAGCCTCGGCTCTGCTGTGCCAGTTGGATGATTAAGTTTTTATCCAAGGACAAAAATGGAATTTTTAAATGTGACTGAAACATTTACCTCTATGCACAACCTTGGATTAACATTGAAGCTTTTGTGGAATTATTTATAAAGATTTTTACGGATAGGATTCATGCTTAAGGTGCACTTACTTCAAATACAGTGTAATAAACACTTCTGAGCTAGCCTTGACTGATCTATCTGCTTCCTTCGTACACTCGTATAGCCGTGGAGATTCATATCAGTTATATGCAGGAACCATGTCTTATCCTGCTGACAATTGATGTGACATCCAGATCTTTGAAGATGACACACCATAAACTGGACTCCCATACCGAAGAGCTCCACTCACGCTGAGCGGTAAGTCACTGGATGAATGTGCTTACTGGAACTTACAGTACACATGTAGCCTCAGGGAGAGAAAAGATGGAGGGATGGACGGCGGAATAGATACAGTAGACGGATGAACAGAGATGTGTTTGCGAGACACATGGATGTTAATGGTTCTCAAACAAAAAAACAAAAAAAACGGAATAGCTTAGAGGGGTGAGTTGAGACAGGAGAAGGAGTGATGATCATCAAATGATAAAATGTTTCCGCCACAACCCCCACACACATCAGCAGCCTGTTTGTGTCACTTAGGGCATGCAGTGCAGCACACATAAAATATGGCTCTTCAAACACATTAAGTACACCCACTGCAGTACTGGGGCAGGACGCAGACACACTCCATCTCTGTCTCTGTCACACGCACTGCCTCCATCACGCCTTACTGCTCCGGTAACGTCAAGCAGGAATGGGCATACATAAACACCATATTTAACA
This sequence comes from Helicolenus hilgendorfi, assembly GCA_916700815.1. Taxonomy (NCBI): domain Eukaryota; kingdom Metazoa; phylum Chordata; class Actinopteri; order Perciformes; family Sebastidae; genus Helicolenus; species Helicolenus hilgendorfi. The sequence continues at coordinate 7,086 of CAKALG010043995.1, forward strand.
TCAACCTGGGGAAGAGCAGCACATAAAAATAAAAATAAATAAAAGTACAATGCTGGAGAGAGAAAGACAACTTTAAAAGCATGAGCACAGATGTTAGGTATTTTATTACCTGATTTCCCATTTTAATCATTCACTCTCACTTTCCCCACTACCTGTTCGTCTGTCTTTCACTGTCCCACATGTACAGACTACTGTGCACTTTGGTAATTACACTAACTTAATCTTTCTGTTTGTACATAAAATTAAGTATTATAGGTCCCATGTCATGCTAATTTTCAGGTTCGTACTTGTATTTTATGTCTCTACTAGAACGTTTACATGCTGTAATGTTCAAAAAGCACTCATACTGCCTGTATTCACCCTCTGTCTGAAACGCTCCGTTTGAGCACACATCAATGGAATTGCGATGCCAGGAAACAACTTAGTCCATGTTTTACTTCCTGTCAACTGATGTCATTCACATACACAGCAACAGGAGATAAACTGTGTAACGGTCTATATATTGTATATTTGTGACAGCACAAATAGACCAAAATCCTGACAACTTGTTTTAAAGGCAGTTTCTGATTAAAAGCTGCGTGTAATTTCACCGTGGATTGAGCCGTTTTGATATTTTCACAGTATTTATATAGCACTTAAATCTGCTTTATAATAAAAAAAAGACATATAGAGCCTAAAAGTGTCTTATTGACCGTGCGGTTGTACTTAGCTCCACCCTCTCGTGTCACTTCTGTTTGAAAATAACCAAGATAGCGACGGCCAAAATGAGTCGAGGCTTCAAAACGAGTCGAGGCTTCAAAACGGCAGTCCACAAACCTATAGCTGACATCACGGAGACTACATCCATTTCTTATAGAAGCATTACTGTATGTTTCGGGTTGTCTGTCCATACGTTCGTACGCCATCCGACCCATTCTCTTGAACGTGATATCTTATGAACGCCTTGAAAGAATTTCTTCAAATTTGGCACAAATGTCCATTTGGACTTTAGGATGAAGTGATTCGAATTTGGTCGTCAAAAGTCACTGTGACCTCCCAAAAAAGTGTTTTCGGCCATAACTCAAGAATTGATATGCTAATTCTGACAATTTCACAAAAATGTTTAATAGGATGAACATGATGTGACATTTTGGACGGACAGTAATTATAGTTGTGTCCTTTTTTCTTTCCTTTATTGCAGTGGGGTTGAATTAATTACCGATTATGCGGTAATGCTGCTCACCAGGGCAATAATGACATAATAATAATATAAGTAAGTAATAAAACAATAAAATTACAAGAACAGGTAAAAACATGCTGCATTGATTCAGTGATCTGTGTGCTTCACCCACTACCTGTTCGTCTGTCTTTCACTGTCCCACATGTACAGACTACTGTGCACTTTGGTAATTACACTAACTTAATCTTTCTGTTTGTTGCGCAGGGTTTGGATGTGTAGCAGAAGCGCCACAGTACATGTGATGCAAAGGCTTCTCTAAAGCTGTAAATGGTGATGAGTTGTCTGGCCTTGTGGGGGTGTCATCAGGACATACTGCACTAAAAAAAATGTTGTTTTTGTGCATTGGGAAAGCACAGTGAGCCAGTTTAATTCATTTCAGATTTAATTTTGTGCAAGTCAACTAGTGCGTACACAGTGACTGCACAAATGACTTAACACATGCATGACTTTCTGCAGCTCTTGTTTCATCAACAGCATCATCCACTGACCTCCTAGCCTCCTTTATTAACCTCCTTTTTCCTGATCAATCCTTTTATGAGCCAAGATTATGAACTATGAATAACTGTGAATGTGCTGTAGGCCTGCTGCTGTTAGGTTATAGGACTCGTAATGACAAGGGGTGGGGGGGATTGAAGGAGTAAATGAGATTATATGCCTCAATCACTCTGAAACCAGATTAACAATGTTTTATCACCACACACACACAAACACACACACACACACATACACACACTTCCCTGTGGATTAAGTCAGAGGGAAGAGGACATGGCTGATGTTTGAAGCAGATGGGTCCAAATGAAAATGGAGGTGTTATTTTTAAAGGGGAAGAAAAGGCGGAGAAGAGATTAGAAATGATAGAGAGTGAGATTCAGATATAAAGAAAAACCTAGTTGATAAAAACATCTCTCGGGACAGCTATTAACATGTTTATCTGACAACTAATCGACATGTTTGTAATAAAGAAAAGCACAGTTGAGTGATTTGTAATTTGGTTTAATGATGTTGACAACAGTCATTTAGTTTATTCAACGCCGATCGATTTCATTAAAAGTTCCACCACAACAGTGACTTTCAGGTTTTTGGCCGCTGAGAAAATCGATACCACTCTCGTGTCTGTACACTAAATATGCTGGTTAGATAAGCTTAGCATAAAGACAATGAGCAGAGACTCCAGTGCCTGACCAAGAAATAGTCCAACACGATGGATGATGTCATCACCCTAAAAAAAAAAGAGGAAAATAGAATTTTGTATTATTGTGATGGTTATATAAATGTAATTTATGGTGCTGTTGGATTGCTACTAGCCTGACCCGTTAATACTGGCCTCCTTTTGTGTGTGGCATGCGGGAGAGCAAATTGTTTTTTGACCTTGGGGAAAACGTTGGTTTTGAAAGGCTAAACGCCAACAAATATGGATTAAAACAGAACATTTCGATAGATAAAAACATGTTGTTAATTTTGAGGCGAATGTTAATTTTGCACGTGTGACCGTGCCTGTAGTTAATTACTTTGCCGATTCAGATTAACAATACAAAATATAGTCGATATAAAAACCATTATTACATGCAGAGCAAGGATCTAAAGTCTTTTATGTACAGTTTAAATATACAGGTCAGAGTGAACAGTATCCGAGGCTGTGACCGCGCAGAAGCCTTCCATCTCAGTCATGCAACGGTACAAGGTCGCACCTGTTCGGGCTTTGTCTGAACTAGAGTCCCCACCTGAAGACCAGAAGGGTGTTTGCGTGCAGTCAATTATTCTACAAAGCGAACGGCAATATAGATCTCACAGGAGGAGCAGGTGTGTGTCTTTACATTACACTAAGTGCACAAAGTCCGCGGAAATCTGTTCCAGCTGACCTGGCACCAACAGTGCCACCAAACAGAGCAAACATTATTCACCAGGATTGCATAACTCAACACCCTCCCCCGCCCCCCGCCGACCCCACACACACACACACACACACACAAACCTATAACCCAGGTGGTCTGTTACATTTTGGGACAAGAAAAAGGGAACAGCACTGGGACAGTCTGCAGGGAGGGTCGGACTAGGGACAAATTAAAGTGTGTGTGTGTGTCTGTTTTTGCATGGTGTGATACAGTGTGGTACATTTCCAGCCACCAACAGCTGTCTGTCTGCACGTAGTGAAGCCTGAGATTAGATTTGACCAATTTGGACATGTCATCACTCTACAGAGCAGCATTTGGTGATAGTGCGTGCGTGCGTGCGTGTGTGTGCTGCCAAATGTCTTAACTAATATCAGTAAGGAGATTGGATCCCTCCTGACTTAGCCTACAGTATTTCAGTGATTCATTCCTGCCTGGAAATGAGCAAGGTTTCCCATCCATGCTGGCTCGCTCTTACATTTTCACATCTGAGCTCATATTAACTTGTTAAATCAGCTCTGGGAAGAAAAACATTGAGCAGTAGTCTGAAAGGTGTCCTTAAAGGTGCAATTTGTAAGATATGGCCAGATGCGTGCATGTGAAGAGGTTACAGTGTTGGTGTTATGACAAAGACATCAGTATATAGTGTTTCTGAGATATCTACTGAAATGAGCGTGCTATCCGACCGGCCCCAGCCTTGTAATACTTATATCTTGAGAGGTGATAGTGAGTCACTGTAATGGCAGTCTGCCTTTACAAAGTAGTAGAGATGCACCAGTGGGTCTGAGAAGTGAAGCCAATGCAGAGGTGTCTTACACTTGCATTATTTTTAATAGCCAGCAGGATTGGTTGAAAAAAGAAGTCTGATTGTATAGAAGTCTATGAGAAAATGACCCTACTTTCTCACTTGATTTATTAAAGTAAACATTGTAAACATGAGTTTATGGTCTCAATCGCTAGTTTCAAGTCTTCTTCAATACAGCATGATGTTCATTTAGTAAATTATGGTCCCATTTAGAGTCAAATAGATCATAAAGCAGGATATGCTTTAGGGCGTTGCTACCTTGAGATTGACAGGTCGCTACCACAGCGTTGTCTGGTCTGGGAGTTGTCTGTGTTTTCATTTAAAACTTTAACCCTTTCACAGTGTGTTTTCAGTTTATCACAGTTAATTATGACATTTTTGGACGCCTAAAAATGTCTTATTCAGCGTTCTGTTGTACTTAGCTCCACCCTCTCGTGTCACTTCTGGTTGCAAAAGAGCAAGATGGCAACGGCCAAAAACCAAGATGGTGACAGCCAAAAGGCCGAAATCGAGGCTTCAAATTGACTGTCTACAAACCAATTGGTGACGTCATGGTGACTACATCCACTTCTTATACACAGTCTATGGTTACACTGAGGGCTTATCAATAATACATACATGGTCCGTGTATGTTTTGATAGTTTGTTTATTGGATTAAATCCAAAGTGGCAGAAATGAGAAAACGACTCGCACCCAGGGACGCTGGAAGTCAGTGAGAGTTGGGGGTGGTGAGAGAATACTAAAAGCTGCACGACATTCCTATTTTATGTTCCTGTTTTACAGTGCACCTTTAAGCTTTTATACCACTATATCAGGCCACGTGCACGTACAACTACACCTGAAAAGCAAATTACTTCTGGAACACACATGCCATTTAGAAGTACTGTTCCCAAGACAGGGAGCCTTGAATGTTTCGATTTAGTGTATATGAGATGTAAATATTTAGCTAGAATAAAATGAATAGCTCCCTCTTCAATATGTATGTTCTGGGAAATGGGGAAAAAGTGTCAGTTCTTGTTTGTCAATCAAAGTAAAAAAAAATCGAGAGCTGCCTGGTTTCATAAATCAACAGATGCTGGGCTCAGTGGCTCTCTGTCTCACTCACTGTGTCATTTCATGGTGGTCATTTTGGAGATTTCACATTTAAAGGAGTAGTTCAACATTTGGGAAATATGCTTATTTTCTTTCTTGCCGACCGTTAGATTCCTCTAAATGAAAAGTGAGCATTTCCTGTTATGTGTTGGTTTTATTTTTTTAAGCTGTAAACCGTCACATTTTGTTGTATGTGGAAAAATACTATGGTAATCACATGCTGTTATTAACTAGGCGCATCAGATGACAAGCTGCCGTTACACTGTCTGTCCAGCTAGATCGACAACAGCAACCCTGTCATAACCCAGTCACTTCATGAAAGAAATGAGGATGGTCTGACACCTTTGGTGAGTGAAAGCATTTTTAAATGTATTATTTAGTAAATCGTTGCATGCCAGCCACTCAAATGCCAGTAATTATCACATTTCTTCTTTATTTTTTCTCAAAATAGTAATGTACAGTGAGCATTTATGTGCATCCTTCAAAGGAGAGTGAATCATAATGAGCAGAGAGGCACAGACCACAAAGAAAAAGACACTCAAGTTGACCAAAATACAACACTGGTGATTCAAAAAAAAAAAAAAGCCTGTGATAGCATGGCAAAAGCAAACAGTCACACCCTCATTTTAAGTGTACTTCTCCATATCGGTCAGCAGTTTTACATTTGCAACACTGCTATTTGAGCCAGTTGTGTAGTTGCAGCTTCAACTCTTTAACCCAGAATACCTAATTCTCTTTTCATATTTTCAGTACAGACCCATTTGTGTTTCCATCGTTCTTGATTTGACACACTTTGAACACGCTTGGTGCCATTAAAGCTTATCACATGAAAAACATATGCTGAAGAGACATCAACATGAGTAACAATAGACATGGGTCAGGTTAGCTCACAAAGTATCTACATAAGTTAGTCCATGTCACATGTATGTAGAAGACACTTCTCATTCCACGTCTCATATGAGTTATTACATCTCCACTGTTCATATTCTCCAAGATGAGTCAGTGATCGAGGTTTTGCATTATTCCTCGATCTATTATGTAACATACTGACAGCGACCAAGACCCCTCTTCCCACTCCTGTCCACTGGATCATAAGTGTTCAGCTTTCAGTCTTCACCTGCAGTAACCCCTGCAATTTACAATCTACACAATGTGCAATTGACAAATGGACCAGAGGAATAGTCCAACATTCTGAATTCACTTTCTTGCCAGGAGTCAGACAAGAAGATTGACACCACTCTCGACTGTAAGAACGTATCGATCATCTCATTTAACTCCCCGTTTCCGGTCTTTGTGCTAAGCTAAGCTAACCAGCTACTGGCTGCAGCTTCATATTTGTCATTCAGACATGAGAGTCAATCAATGGCCTTTTCATTTAAAGGCCCAGACACACCAAGCCGACATCAAAGAACTAGCAGCTGTTGTGTCGCTTTTGTCTTGGCCGACAAGTTGCATTTGAACACACTACAAAGACGACAGCCGACGACCAGTTAGCACATACGTTCTGCGCCTGCGTGAGAGGAAATAACTCTCCACACCAGCAGGTGGCGGTAGACTGTATTCATCATTCAAAAAGGGAAACCAGAAGACTGGGGACTGTGGATATACGGGCCGTTGTTATGATACGTAGGCCTACATGTAGCAAAGCAGCATTTGCCGACCATTTTCATACCACTCTCACTCACCACTTAGCTTCATTCCAGATGGCCATGTCGTGAAAATATCCGTGTATTGGAATGATCAGATGAGAAGAAGATAAAAAATGAGAAGAGCTTTCTGTGTTTTCCTCTTGACTTTGTTGGCTTGCTTTCCTCACTTCCGTTTCTCTTCTCGTGCACTGATTCGTTAAAGCTGGACAGCCAATCCGAGTGATTTCTCTCACCAACGAACTCCGCCGCCGATTCAACATGCTGAATCGATCGAAAAGCCTCTTACACCGGCAGACTATAGCCGACGGTGCGGAATACAACTGCAAAAATTAGGCCGACGGACGCTCACCGATAGCCTCAAACTGTCCGATCGCCGATCGTCAGCTTGGTGTGTCAGGGCCTTAACTTTTCCTTCCTTTGACATTACAACAATGGCATCTATAATACCATTACAATACTTTTTTTTTGTTAAACAGACATATTTTAAATGTTTAAACCAAATAGATATCACATTCCTGGCTAGACATAAAAAGCGGTGTAAAGATTATTGAATCCTGATTAAATCTGCAAAACTGGATCAAAATGAAGGAACACAAAACGTAGGCCTATTGCATGTACATTTCAGCCTTCACCTTTTCCTGTTTGTCCATTATAAGTGGATATGGCATTTAGATGCTTTACAGTCATAGAGTACCATGAAAGGTAGACAACAGGTGGAAGCTATTTGTCTGCACTGGGCTCATTGATTAACTGTAACAGCATGAATTCCATTTCAGTGAGTATTTCTGCAGCAGTCACAGTGTATTGTATTTTGTTGTTTTCATTCTCCCTCGGTTCTCCTTAAAACTCGACTTAAATTGGCCAAGTTGGAGAAGTCTGAGTTCAGTTGTGTGCGTAAAAGTGGGAATCCACGAGTGTCTTGTACCACTGAGGATCAGAGGGGATGCTCGGGTGGTGAGAAGGTTTAACGAAAATCTGTTACGTAAGGTCACCCCGTAATCCTTGTCGCATGTTGTTGCTAGAGATTAGAGAAGCAAGTGTTTGCCTTTCGCTGAGTATTAGAGAGTAAAAACACAAAGCACTCAGCACTACGAAAGATTAGTACCAAATGTATCTCTGCCGGAGTGATGTCCCTTCAGAATCCATTTAAAAATCCATCAGAAGAACAAATATTGTCTTTCAATCACTGCTGTTGATCTTCTTTTTGCATTGTGAGTTTTTCTCCGAATACAGCAACACATTGCGCAACTAGCAGACAATCCAGATAAACATTGTATTACACTCAAAATAATAATACATTGTGAATTAATATGAGTGATTTACAAATAGCCATAGTGTATCATATGCTAACTAAATATATATTTCTAGCACAAGGGATGGAGGCCACGAGAAATGTTGGGGAATCCCTTCTGAAATTACTTCACGCTTTAGTAAAAGAGCAAAACTGTAAATGTCTCAGATGTAACAGTTAAGTATGACATTTACTGGCAATGGTAACACTTTATCTGTTCACATTTATGGATATAGAACCTGGGTATAAGCTATACAAGAAGGAAATGAGAAGATTGGTGGTAAAATAGGAAGTGCAAGGAAATAATGAGGATGACCTGAAAGGAAAGAAAGAGGTGAATAAGGACCAATCCAACACTTCAATGTGTGAAAAGATGGAGATGTTTAAGCTGAAACGATTTGTCAATAATTGGATTAATAGTTCAGGAGAAAGTTAATCTGCAACTATTTTGATTATTAAAGAACTGTTTTAGTCATTTTTTCAAGCAAAAATGCCAGACATTTGCTCTTTTCCAGCTCCTCTAATGTGACAAAATTGTATTTTCTTTGTCATATTGATAGTAAATTGAATATCTTTGAGTTTTGAACTGTTGGTTTGATAAAACAAGCAACCTGAATATGTAATCTTAGGCTCTGGGAAAGTATAATGGGAATTTTTTATTTCTTTCTGACATTTTATATGAAAAAGGAGTTAGAAAATTATTGGCAGTTAAAGGTCCAGTGTGTAGGATCTGGTGGTATCTAGCGGTGAGTTTAGGAGATTGCAACCAACTGAAGCCTCTCCCGTGTGCCAAGCGTGTTGGAGAGCTACAGTGGTCGACTCAAAAACATGAATGGCCCTCTCTAGAGCCATTTAAAGCAAAGCCAGTGTGTATGGTGGGTGTACGTGGAAAGTGAGTGGTGAAGCAAGAGAGAGAGAGCGGCGGCGACGGGAGCAAGTAACGTTATCGACTCCGGCCCAAGCAGGAAAAGTTAACAGTGTTTGGTTTGTTTGTTCTGGGCTACTGTAGAAACATGGCGGATTCCTTGAAGAGGACCCGCTCCCTATGTAGATATAAAAGGCTCATCTAAGGTAACGAAAACACAACGATTCTTATTATCAGATAATTATACACGAAAGAAAACCTACTTATTAATATGATATTACATCTCTGCCAATAGATCCCCCTAGTTGTTACACACTGGTCCTTTAATCTACAATTAAAATCATTAGCTGCAGCCTTAGTTTAAAAAAGAAGTCAGATGTACAGTACTGTGAGTTAACAGGTCAGTAGCTCTCAGTAAATTAACCAATTTACAGTAATAAAAAAGATTTCATCTCAGCTTCACCACATACTCTAAAGTAAGATGAAGATTTATTTACAAAATAAAAACAAAAATAGCATTACTAGAATACAGGCCTGAAAAAGCTACTGTATGCATAAAACTCTTTACTGAACTCTATTGACTGAACTATTGAAGACATTGAGATTTGTAGAAGATGAGAAGAGCTACAGTTGGGAAGGGAAGTGGAAAAAGTAGCAGAAAAGAAAGAGCTGGAAGGGAAGGAGTGTTAACAATATATTGTCATGAGACGTGGAGCCCATGTGGTGGCAGGTAAATGATGTGGTACAGCAGGGATACAGATGAAAAGTGCATTAGTGTGAGTTTCTACATCATTAACTACTGCATGTAGCCTCAACCTCCTACGTGGCATACTGTGAGTACGGTGCTATAGCGAGGAGAGCCATCTTGAACGGAAAACATCACATCATCTCCAAACAACCATATACTACTGACAAATGTGTGAAGATAGAGGGAAAGGTTTGCTTCCTGTGACTTGTAACATATAGTTGTAGCAGGGAGGCTTGTGCGGCAGAGTTCTAATCGTGTCAGGATTTTTAATGTTAGCTTTGCCTCAACCTTATGTGAAGTCTTTGGACACAGCCTCAATGAAATTGGGAGCTGACATGAGGATGGTGAAGGTGCAGATGATGGAGAAGAGTGAGAAAGCCACCAGGCATAACCGATCCACCACCGCCGCTGCAAACTTCCACTCGCTGCAGATCGCCTC
>CAKALG010044000.1:0-12872 GCA_916700815.1 Helicolenus hilgendorfi
CTTTGCTGCTGTAATGCAAATTTCCCCGCTGTGGAACTATTAAAGGATTATCTTACCTCTCTTATCTTAACAATGTGTTTTGTTTTCAGCTTAGATTTAGGGTTATTTGGGCTTTTGTCCTAAAACGACTTTATTCAGATGAGAAAGGGGAAAACAATATAGAGCAAGAGGTCACAGATAATAGCTGATTTAGCCTTTTTTGGGCTGCGGAGAGAGTCAAACGGAGGATGCACAACCAATTTGTAGGCTTTTATTTTAGACTAACAGCTTCAAAGGGCCAGTGGGAAGAAGTTCTTTACCAACTTGTACTCTGCATAACAGTCCTACTACTACACTACATTTCAAAAGAAATGAAAAGGTTGCAACCGTCAACATTGTTGTGGCATGTCAATGACATTACCATTATTACATTTCGCAAGAGTGAAAGGTTAACTACGAAGAGCAAGTTCTCTCATGCAATTCTTGGCTAATATAAATACTTTGTGTAGGCGGGATGTAATTAACATGGTGGGAACCAATGCTGCATTTTCACTTTCACTCTAAGAGTTTTTTCTTGCACTTTGATCCTTTTAGTGAATGAATGAATTATCCAGTAATTACTAGGGCAGGGGTCTCCAACAAGTAGCTCAGAAAACTAAGAAACGCGAGCTAGCTACCTACCCGTTTCTGAGTGGCTCGCTAAAGGTTCAAAGATGTACAGAAATTCGATAACACAAAGTCGCTTTGTAAACCTAACATTTCTATACAATCAAATTCACAAATGTGTCTAGCCTACCTCATTTGCGGTGCGAGCATGTCAGTCAGTAAAAGATGTCGAGCGCCACTTCCGTCGAGCGCCTCTTCACCAAAGTCCACAGCAACATTTCATTGGACTTTCCTGCTGGAAGCAGTCTACAAACAGAGAAGGTAAAGGAGCTGAAAACAACGCTTAATGCAGCAGTGGGTAGAAATGGCCAGGGAAAGGAAATAAGGAAGGAAATATGTTTTAAAAAGTTATTTTTATAAAAGGGTCACTATATCTTGACAGTAATGCAGGAGACAGGTATTCTGAAAACAAATCATAGGCCTAAATGGACTTGCATTTACATAGCACTTTTCTAGTCTTCCAACCACTCAAAGTGCTTTACACTACATGTCAGCATTCACCCATTCACACATACATTCATACACTGATGGCAGAGGCTGCTAAGGTGCAAACTTTGCTCATCAGGATCTAATCTAAATACTCATTCACACACCGATGGCTATGCCTTCGGGAGCAATTTGGGGTTAAGTGTCTTGCTCAAGGACACATCGACATGTGACCAGAGCAGCCGGGAATCCACCGACCTTCCGATTGATGGACAGCCTGCTCTACCCTCTGAGCCACAGCCACCCTAATGGCATCTGCAGGATTTCACAGACCGGAAGAAAACAACCAATCAGCGCTGATCTGGAGCCTGCCGTCTCTGAGCAGCTGTCAATCACTCACAAACTCCGATCAAAAGGTCAAACTAGGTAGCGCTGATCAAATATGAAGGCGAGAAATAGGCATTACAGTAACAGAATATTGATTCATATTTGATCAGCGCTGACTAGTTTGACCGTTTCATTAGAGGTCACGAGTGATTGACAGCTATCTCCGTTGAATGAACAGCAAATAGGAACAATCTCTCTCTGAAATGACCTGTGATTGGTGAAAGTCTCCCATCACGGTCTAGATTTTTTTAAAGCCTGAAAACAGAGCCATGAGGAGGTGCAGAAGTCTAATGATGTCTCAGAACACTTGAATTACAATATGTTGAAGGTTATTATGGAATTTTTGCCCAATGATGCCAAAAATATTCTGCCTACTGAAACTTTAAAAAGACGACAGTCTCTGTTTACCAAACTGACGAAGAAGGTCAACGCAACAACAGAAGCTTCGTTTAGTGGCTCACATCCTAACGAAACACACAAAAGCCCTTCGCCTATGGCGGGATTGTAATAGAAGCGATGACTGCGGTGGCTGAAACGTTATTAAAAGGACCATAAAAGGAAATTCTGTCTGCTACTGGTGATCAACTTTGTGCTATGAGTAGCTCTTGGCCACTTTCATTTTGTCAAATTAGCTCTGAGAGGAAAAAAAAAGGTTAGAGACTCCTGCACTGAGGGGACATCTTCATCACTGCTTGAGGTGTGAAACACTGAAGTGGCCAGTAGGGGGCAGTCTCAATCTGATCTGTCTGAGGCCTCCCTGCTGTCACTCATAAGGAGACCGTGCAGTATGAATAAAGTTTACAACAAGTCAGTTTACACAGACGTGGTACTGTATACACTGTATACTCTTAAGAAGAGATCTTACACATGTTGATGACCTCTCAGTATTAAAACAGAGTATGCTCTGTATTTTACTGTACACCTGTCACCGAGAGGAAAGGCCTCCTTCATTATCATATTGTTGCCATGGTACTTCAAACTCAGGACAGAACAAAACCATGCATGACAAAGAGGTAATGAGAGTATGAAGTGCTCTAATTCATTGGGACACTGTGTGATACCCAATGCTGAGCACTGGTTACCAGTCAGAGTCTGGATATTTGCTCAGGTTGCATTTCTTTGAGAAGATGAGCTGCGTTGCTTCCGTTAGGAGGAATCTGAATGACAAAGGTAAGAGCTGCTATGCAATTTTAAACAACCCATCATCGTCTATGCAGATTACACTAAGCTGCAGTAGCCTTTTCTTCCAGTGCTGCTCCTCTTTAAGTGGACTTAGAGTTTCTCTGGCAGAGGAGAGGAAACTGCTTCACACTCATTAAATCACTGCTGTTTGATATTCATTAATTTATTCCATTTGCACTGACATGGCCTTATTGGACACGCTGCACATTTCTGGTCAATTCCAACTTTGTGCTTAAACATTGATGAGTGCTGTGAAAGCTGATTACACTGCGTCTGTGTTTCTCTCTATTAATCCACTTTAATTAGAGGTTAGTGGGCCCTGCCACTTTTGGATGTTAATCCTTATGCATTAATTCTTATTGTCAAGTCAGGTGATGCCATCCGAATGCCCACATCTATAGGGCTGCAACTAACAATTATTTTCATTGTTGATTATTTTCTCAATTAATCGATTAGGTGTTTGGTCTATAAAATGTTGATCAGTTTCCTAAAGCCCAAGATGACGTTCTCAAATGTCTTGTTTTGTCCACAACTCAAAGATATTCAGTTTACTGTCATAGAGGAGTAAAGAAACCAGGAAATATTCACATTTAAGAAGCTGGAATCAAAGAATTTTTACCTTTTTTTTCTTAAGAAATTACTCAAACTGATTAATCGATTATCCTAATAGTTGGCGATTCATTTAATAGTTGACAACTAATCGATTAGTCGTAGCAGCTCTACCCCCATCACTGGTTCGAACCACATCCTGCAAAGTTGTATACTGTTGCTTTATATATGTCAGACGCACACAGATGAGTGAGGCAGGTCAGTGAGAGGTGGACCTTTGTCCAGGGTCGGACAGCGGCCTATTATTTATTCATGCTGATGTATCCGACCGGTCGCCTAATTGCACCAGGAGGAGCCCAATTACCCACAGTGTCCTATACAACCGCACAGTCTCACATTCACAGAAATGGGGAAGGTGGACTCTCACATGTCAGCCACGACTAACGCCATGCGTCTTATTTACATTTGCACAGCTCAGATTCAACTCTGTCAACAAACAATGTGTCTGCTTAGATGCTAGCTACTTCAAGAGAGGCCGGCCGGAGCAGGACGGAGAAAAAGACATAAATGTTGAGAGCTAGACGGAAAATTGTTTACAGAAGTGCCTGACAAGTGTTTGGTGTTGTTACTGTGATCATGGCAGACAAAGGTAAGATCTTTATGCTGCTGTTTTTGTGTTTGTTTGTTGTGTGTGTGTGTGTGTGTGTAACATGAGCTGTTCCCCCTCAGTTACAGTGGGCTCCAGCGAGGATGTGAACACGAGCTCTGTGACGGAGGAGATCTCTTATCAAGACCACAAGGAGCTCCTCTCATTTCTACTTCCTCTTCCTCGCCTTCATTCATCTTCACCAGGTAAGATACAATTCTGAATAGTTCAATGTTTTATCTCAGGATATACTTCATCATATTTAAAAGTATTCCACCCTAGTACCGTGTAAGGGTTTCTTAATATTCAAACATTTATCAAGCATGCCGTAAAAGAAGTGTGGTCATACACTGATCAAACATACTACTGTATATGGCGATGAAAGCAGCAGTTCAAGGGCTTTTATTGTGAAAGGAAAGACATGGCTCTCAAATATACCTGTGTGGCTTCTCAGGTTGCAGTCACCTATAGCTGAGCTGTATATACGCACCAGTTGAAGCAGAAGAAAAAATAAAGCAGCCAGCCATGCAAATTTGGAACCGATAAAGTTAGAGTTCAGGATAAAATATCTGCCGTGAAAAAAGGCCAACTACCGACACAAATGATCGATATCTAAACCTTCAACTGTTTTGGAAAGAGCACCTAAACAGTATCACTTTTAAGTGCATGCACTGCAACTAAAGCTGGATTTCCAACAAAAGCTCTCCAGGACTTTTAATTCTTGGAACTATTTTTCAAGGAACTAAAAAGTTCCAGCAGCTCACTGTTGTCTGCGTTTCCACCGCGGTCTAAAGACCTGTGATAATTAAGCAAATTAGTCCGCTGGCGTATGAAAAAGCAACAAGGTAACCAACGACTCAACCACCTCAAAGCACTCACCGGACACAAACACAGAGCTTCACCAGAAATCATCCTCAAGGTTTAGCAAACGTACATCAGATCAATCTTTGAATATGCAGCACCAGCCGGGACCACAGCCTCGCAACACCAATTCAACAGACTACAAATCACCCAGAACAAGGCAATAAAACTGGCATACCGACTCCCACAATACATCAGCACCCACTACATCCACAGTATGTCCGGACTCAAAACCATCCAAGAAAGGAACACCATCCTCACCCAGAGATTTATACAGAGAGCCATCCATAACCCTGCCATGACACAGTTAATCCATGAAGGACAATGGGCCACCAGAACACCCCTCTCCATAATACTCCAAAACAAACCACCATAACTATCAATTTTACTATCTATTCTATCTTGTTCTTTTTTAATCTTGCCTTAATTTGATTTGCACCCTGACTGACAGCCTGCCACCCAACCCCTCTCACGCGCACACACACTGTACATAGTCACATGATATTGATGTTTGCCCAGTTATGTTGGCTTTCCAAGTTTTCTTTATTTTTTTATTTTTATTTTGTATCAATCTATTTATTTTGTATTTATTTATTTATTTTATCTGTTTTTTTTTTGTTTTTTTCTCATTTAGTTTCATCCATATTTCATTTTATTTTATTTTGTTATAAGAAAAAATAAATAAATATATATGTGGCAGGAAAACCAAAAAAAAAAACTTCTCAACTGGCCAGGCATGGGCCATGCTGCCTCACACCAACTCTGCAGCCTGCAGTTCAGTGTGCCCGCTAGTTTCATCTAAAAAATAAAAAATAAACGACGACATTTACTGCTGCATATATTTACTGATGCATGTTGGATGTAATGAATAAAATGCAGAGAATGAAAATGAAACTAAGAGTGTCTGTCTCCACAGTAAATCATCTGTTGAGTGTTTGATGGTTATTTATTTGTGCTTTAGAACAAAACCGCCATGAAACAATGAGAAAATAACTTTTCTTTCTCTCATTCACAGCAACACAGCGCTGTCTCCCTCGTCTAATGTTACCGCTCACCCTCACGATCTCTCTCTTTTTCTTCTTTGTCTTTTTTTTTTAATGAGTCGGGAAGCCAACAGCAGAAGCTTACTTTACTTTCAGTGTTATCAAACAAAGTAACATGTTCTGCCCTTGTCCTAAATCAATACAGGTACTTCCTTGTTTATGAATTAAGCCGTACACAAGTTGAAGGCGCTGTGTGTGTGTTTCACCAATCAGCGATGATCATCTCTGCAAACTCCACCCTGAAAGTTTTACCTTCCTTGGGGGGGTAAAAGGCCCAAAAAAAGGTCCCCGGAACTTAATTTAGAGCCCGGTCCCTGCGATCAAAACACAATGAGTTCCTCAAAAGGTTCTTAGTTCTGGGTGAAAGTTCCTGTGGTGGAAACGAGGCTTTATAAATTATCCTCCACTTCCCTCCTTTCATGACATTTCCTTGTGTCCTCTTTCTCCAATTTGCAACAACAATCTACTTTAACAACCCCACAAATTCTTTCTCCTGCTTCCCTTTTCTATCTCAATACTTCCTCCTCTCTCTCTCTCTCTCTCTCTCTCTCTCTGCAGTCTCTCCTCCATCAGACCAGGCCTACCTGCAAGCGGCAGCCATTTTCCAGCAGCTGCGGACAGAGAAGCCGGTCACACAGAAACATCTGCATTATGGGAAGAAGACGGACACCCTATTACCAGAGAGTGGAGAGAGACGGGCCTACCAACTCGCCTTCAACGCACTCAAATGTATTAATTACTGAAGTTACTTTGAGATTTACGCAGCCTGCCTGGAGAGGACGGAGTGATGGTTAAACATAAAGTCAGGGAGGAATTCATTTGATGTACTCTCCTGCTATCTGTGCGAACCTCACCCACCTCCTATAAGGAAGCCTTATCTCTATAATGAATAGAAGTGGAGCTGCAGCATGTGTCAACTCCAATATTCACTTTTGAATAGCGGCTTCAACTGCAGCCTGTAGATTACATAGCATATAGTCATACATTTCATTTCTCCATGTGACTGCAAATTACTTGAGCTGGAGGTACAGCAGATGTCTGTATGGGAGGTGATAAGAGAGGGGATGCTATGGACATACTCATACAGCAAGCACACACAGTTTTACATACAGTATGTGACTGCTCATGAAGGGGTGGCTGGTATCTGCACACAGTTTTAATTTTATTTGGCCAGGTTTGGAGATGTTTCTACAATGGATTTGAATGGACTTGTAGGTCTGTGTTGCGGAAATCAGTGAAAAACTACATTTAAAGTTGCACTGATAAATATGTTCATATTATCAAGAGGTTAAATACACATAATGTCACTTGTAGTGATGAACCCACAGAAGTATCACCCAACTCCAGTCTGCAGTTACAATCAGCTGTATGGAGCACTTTGACTTCTATTAACTCATTGACTATTTACATGTACAAAATATTCCACTGTTATTCAGAATATGTGAACATTCAGAATTTGATACGGGTCATGCAAACAGCATATTCTGTTTGGATATTCTGAATTAGGCCTTATTCCGAATGGAGCATTTTCCGATTAAGACATGTGCCGATATTATCCAGCTTTTAGGAGCATTCTCTGGACATGTACACAGCCCATTCAGAATATGCGTCTCAATTGTAAAAACATTAGTAAAAAGCTAACGT
Source organism: Helicolenus hilgendorfi (assembly GCA_916700815.1). Lineage (NCBI taxonomy): Eukaryota > Metazoa > Chordata > Actinopteri > Perciformes > Sebastidae > Helicolenus > Helicolenus hilgendorfi. The sequence goes on from CAKALG010044000.1 coordinate 7,384, forward strand.
TAGGCTATAAATGAACTACACCGCGGTCACATGGGCGCGGGTATACACAACGAGGCTGTAAAGGCGGACGCATCGGCGTGATGATGTTTGTAGTCTCATTTAGCCACTTGTTAGCAACCGCCTTTTTCAAGACACATAAACTTCAAAATTCACGAGTGGGGTATTTATTTATTTATTTCATATCGTAGAACAAAACGGTAAAATCTCTTCAGCTTGTATTAACCACACACCTTATTTCAGGCATCTATTTCTTACACCTGGCAATAAACACAATTCTGATTCTGATTCTGATTCTGATTCTAACTGCAAACCCAATCAAAAACCCCATTGACTTTGAGACGAGGGAACCGGAAGTGGTCAAAAAAGTCAAATAATGCATTTTTTTAAGTAATCAGCAATAAAATCGCTTTACAGAAACAATAACCTTGCTACTCTGAATATGTTTTAATTTTTTAAATGGTGATGTGATTATTTTTAATGCTATTTTTCAGTGCTGCAAGAACAACAAAATAGCACTTCTCTTGATTGTAGGGCCTATCTCAATCTTGTTTTAGTAAATTTGGGTGAACTGAGCCTTAAAGATGTATCTTTATTAGCTTTAGTATGTCTTATATTCAATCAAACTGTTGTTCTGATATTTCTTCTGGACCATTAACAACTTTGTTTTTCTCCTAGACCAAGATTTACTGGAGGACATCATTACTGATAGCTGCTTCCAAACTTCTCAGCAAATCGTGAGTCTCACAAGATCTCGAACCCAGAACTGATTAAAAACACTTCAGCAGTTACTCAGTGGCTGTTTAACTGTCTGGGACTTATATCTGTCTTCACATAAAGTAGCCGTGTCCTCTGTCCATACAAATGTGCTCCATCAGAATATGGTAAAATGAGTGAGGGCGACGGGGATGCAGTTAAAGGCCATTTGTATTCAGATCTGTACATAGTCTGGCTGGTTATAGGTGGCAAATGATGCACACAGGAGAGAGGCAGACGCACTCTCCAACTGGGAGACTATAAATGACGCTATAAAACACGGTGCGATGACACACACACATGGACAGAGAGACACCTAGCTTATGTGTGTGCGTGTGTGCGTGTGTGTGTGTGAGAAGGATGGCTTTATTGAGGGATGGGTGAAACATACAGAACAGGCTGACAGATCATTAGTCGGCAAGTGTGACTATAAAAGCTGCCACACAGCTCTTTGTGATTCCACACACCTCTTTACTGCAATATACTGTACATATTCAACCCCCAACACACACACACACACAGGAACTGAGAAAAGGAGTGGAAGGATAGTGTCTTAGTGGCCATAAAGAGAAAGGGAAGTGTGAGAAAATATCTGCTTATCATTTTCCTTAAGGCAGTTATAATCAATATTTTATATTAACAATGGATCACAATGTGAAAGGGGATGCTTTTATGGTGCCTTCGAATGGGGTTGTGTTTATTGTGTTCACACAAAGAGTCCATATGAACGCCACCCCTCTTGTGATATTCACGACATCGGTAGTGGAAATGGTGCCTTCAAATGAAACTTGTGAGCTTGTGTTAACAACGTGGGAAGTCGTGTACACTATATGCTTGCCGTTCAAGCGGTTCAAGTCGTGAGACCACCACTGCTAAGAAACGGCAATATTAACGTTACTGTTGGTGTCTAGAAGCCACAGAGGTTAACAGTTTAGCAAGCTAGCAGGTGGGTAACATAATGACAGAGGGAAAATATGAGGCTGTTGGGAATATCAACATTTTCCTCAGACATATTATAAAATGACCAAGAAAATATATTCACATATTATTTACCGAAAAATGAACTTCCATGGCCTCCGCCATTTCTGACAGCGTCAACGAACATGTCACAACTCGTGAACTCAGAGCTTTCAGAAACGTTTCACTTACGAGGTCGAGAATATCACAAGAGGGGGGAGGTCATATGGACTCTTCTCCTGAACACAACCCCATAAATTATGTCTTACCTTTGCTGTTTTGTGATCAGAAGATGTGTTCCAGGGCATATCATCGCAGCTAATGGCTACTCCAATGTCTTCTTGAGGCGATTCCAGCCGTCTGTATTCATTTGTATTGTAATGAGCGCTTGCACCATAAACTCCCCCTCTATGTTGGTGGAAAACAAACAAACAAACAAACAAAATTAGTTTCACCTGTGCTTTCCTTGCTATGACGAGTCAAAATGACTGCTGTGGAAAAAGGTCTATAGAGAGAAGTCACGCCCCTTCCAGTGGACCCCGTGGGACCGTATTTACGAAAAAATATCAACGATAGTCAACTGAGAAAGATAAATATATTTTTTTTATTTCGTTTGAATTGCTCCATGAATCACACATATGATGTTTGTCAATTTAAAACATAATTTTGCAAGTCAAGAAAGACGCAGTTTGTTGTAAAACTGTTGAAGTATTGAAGACTGTGAAAATGCGTAATTAGAAAGACTACACACCCAAAAGTCGCGTAGTGACGTCTCTCTTTCTGAAGCTACGATGTCTGTCTGTTTTCTACTGGGATGTACTCACACGAGCAACGGGTCTGACTTGTTCTATCTCTTCTCGGCTGATAAAAAGACCAGCAGTCGCTGGATAAAACACATCAGATCCAATAACGTTTTTATTTGTGTGGAACATAGCTAAGTTAGCTAGCGCTAGACGAGACGAGAGATGTAGTTCACTGAGCTGTTTCACACAAAACTGAATGATACTACGACAAACTGTGACTTTCTTGACTTGAAAAATTATGTTTTAAATGACAAACGGCATATGTGTGATTCATGACGCAATTCAAATTGGATAAAAAAAATAATTATCTCTCTCCGTTGACAACCGTTCATATTTTTTACGAAATAAGGTCCACGGGAAGGGGCTGACTTAGGCTCTCTATGGCTACTGTAACTGCTATATGATGATAATGATGATGACGATGATGATGATGATGATGATGATGATGATGATGATGATGAAAAGCCTCATGTTTTGCAGTCTGCCGACTTGTTGCCGTTGGCGACGGTGATGCTGTTTGACTTCCAGGACCGAAGGTTTTTGTTGCGTGAACGCTCAACAAAGGAAGGGGAGGAGCCTCTCCAGGAAGTCAGGGACCTGGAGAGCAGTCTGCAGAGGTGTGTGTATGTGGGAGTGGATGTAAAGAGTTAAAGGTGTGTAGGATTTGGCGTCATCTAGTGGTGTGGTTACAGATTGCAACCAACTGAGTACCCCTCCACTCAATCCTCACTCTCCGAGACTGCGGTAACGTGAGCCGCCGAGTGTAAAACCGTGATAACGCTGTTCACCTCGAGACCATCCTTACCATAATAACACTATTTTTGGAACAACGGAAGTCAGACGGCGACTGGCGGTTCCACAGTTTTGCACTCTGCTGCTCACGTTACTGCAGTTTCACAAGCGTGTCGGAGAACTACGGCTTCAGGTACAGTACAAAAAGGCTCTCTCTAGAGCCAGTGTTTGGTTTGTCTGTTCTGGGCTACTGTAAAAACATGGCGGTGCATCGTGGCGGACTCCGTGAAGAGGACTCGCTCCCTATGTAGATATGAAGGGCTCATTCTAAGCTCACAAAAATACAACGATTCTTAGTTTCAGGTGATTTATGCACTAATGAAAACATAGTTATGAATATTATATTAAATTTCTGCTAATAGATCCCCCAAAATGTGACACACGGCTCCTTTAAGAGTTTATTTCTAGTCGACGTTAGAAATTAGTTGCCTAATTAAATCTTGAAATCACACAAACTGAAGGTAGGAGACATGAAATCTGCTGTCTGTTTACGATGATGGTGTATGTGTGTGTGTGTTTATTACAGGAGTAAGACCAAGCTGGCAGCATCTCTAGCTCGCTGCAGAGTGAAACAGAGTCTGCAGAGCGTCTCCTGTTTTCTGTCTGATCCTGTCAGGACCAAACAGCACAGAGCAAAACGTCTGCCACTTTACGCTTGGGTCAATACTCTCAAGATCAGGTACGCTCTCACAAACACACAGAAAGAGGGCCATGCAGCCATTTGTAGAAAAAAAAAAAAAAAAAAAAGTTTAAAAGTGCATGCATTTAAGAACACATTCAATTATCTGACTTCTCTGCATTCTTCTCTTTCTTCTTTGTGGCACAATCCAGACTGCACACATCAGTCTATTTGGGTATAAACCAGCAGATGTATGGGAGCACATTATGTCAGTATAAAAACGAGGGTTAAACTTTAACACAGTGGCCGTTTATAAAGTGACAGGCTCTGTGTGGGGGGGATTGCAGTATGAGTTTAATGGTGAGTGAAGTTCAACGGAGCGTATCTGAGACAGGAAGGTTGAGCTTTCTTACAGCTTGAGGGTAAAAAAGTGCTCCGGTGGTTATTGATGTAAAGCTAAAAATGCTGCAACACCAGACAACCCTGGAGTGCATTTGAGTCACAATATGTGTTGTAAATATCCTCTACTGATGTTTCTGCCTCAAATAAAAGCTTTTAATCTAAATATCTCCTCTGTAGTGTCGAGGATGTGTGTGAAACTCTACGGAGCGCCGGCGTGTGCGAAGTGAAGATCATGGCTGACCTCAGAGAGGCGACGTTCTGCAGAGACCCTCTCTGTCCAGACACACTCGTCTTCTCCCGACAGCTTCACGCTCTGCTGCAGCACAGCAGCCTCGCGACTACACATGCACTTAACACACAGGTACGTATGCATTTGTGTGTGTAGTGAAGGGTGTAATTGAGCTAAATATAGGTAACCCTCACTAATGGGAAACATGATTTCTTCCTTTCAGGAGCTTTTGACGATAATTTTAGAAGACAGGTACAAGACTAAAAGAGTACATGTCCAACTGAAGTAGAAGTACTTTGACTTTACTGTTTTTTTACTTACTCAAGTAGAAGGGCTGGTTTATAAATTTACTTATAACCAGAGATGAAGTTAAAGGTTAATATTAAAAAACAAACATAAAAACATCCACAGAGCCTTTAGAAAGGTACCCAATAAAAGTACGGCTTATCCTGGAAAAAAATATTATGATTGTGAATTAATTAATTAAAAGTCCCCAAAATACTCACTGGAAGTTGCCCAATTAAATAAACAGGAGGAAATGTAATGAATTACTTCAGTCGTTGACTAATTGTTCTTCACATGAATAGCCTACAGCTTCACCTTACTGCTGTGAGACACATTAAAAGTTTACAATATCTCTTCACAAAAGGGCCTTTGGCCTTTGCAGTTGGATTTCCTGTAGAAATATAAAGTTGTGTAATCTGTGTAACTGAGTTTGCTGTTAATCTTGATTAGCAACACAGCAGTCTATAACACTGGAGGGAACAGTTCTGTCGAGAAAAAGAAGAAAATCCTCCACGTGCATGTGTGGATAAAGTGTGTGAATCTGTGTGTGTGTCTCTTTTTGCAGGACAGGAGTGTGTGTGTGGCAGTGAGTGCGTTACGCCCCCTGCTGTTTGATAATGGTGACGTCCTGGTGGCGGGGTCTTTCTCA
>CAKALG010044003.1:0-18974 GCA_916700815.1 Helicolenus hilgendorfi
CAGGCAGCGAAGACGAGGCTCCGGCCACACGCGATATGCGAACACGCAATTGTGGCGAACCGCTACATTTATACGCTTAAAAAGTTACAAACAGTCCCTTTAAGTCATATCATTCTTGAAAAAAAAAACTGTTGAGATAAATTTGTCTGTACTTGTACGTCATTTGTGAGTCAAGAAAAGACTTGACACTTTTCTCACCTTTTCCTCTTTAAGAAAAAGATTTTAACATCAATACAATGTTTATCAACAGTTTCTCCAATCACTGAATTATTATTTGTTCAGATGTTTTCACCATCTATGATTGAGTAGAGAGCATTCTTGGAGTTCCTTTTTCTGCAGGTCAGGTCATGGTCTCTGGCCTCCGACCTTGTCAGAAGGTGAATGTTTTTAAAAGAGGCTTGTCACCTCAGATACTACTAGAGTGTTTTGGTTCCGACTACTGCTGGACAGATGGACATCTTAACAACTACTATTTTACCTTTAAATGCTATTCTTGTCAGATGGCAGATACACACCAACACAAAGCATCAATCAATTCTACAATCAGCTTGTTATCAATCTAACTGCATCAAATCTATCATTTCAAAGGTGACGACTGGACCAGATGTGATTTGGGACTCCACACTGGTCTACTCAGTGAGTCCTGGTCTAGAGGACTGTAATTCTGTGTGCAGCCACAGAGTCAAGGTCCCCCATCAAAGAGGAAATGACTTCACGAGACTCAGAGGCCTCTGCAGTGCCTTGGGGGAGGGCTGGTATGTGACACACACACATACACACACACACACACACACACTGCAAACCCATGCATGAATGTGCACAACAAGCTGCCACACACAAATGCACAATTGCAAGACACGGTCAAACACAACACTGCAGGAACACACGTATAGGTGCTTTAACTATACACACAAACACTCTGTTCCGTCACCTCCCAGGTCGGGTGCTGAGTGTGTTATTTATTTGAGCGCAGCCTGTGTGAGAGTTAAAAATGGAATGTTTCAGCTACATAAAACACTTCCTGTTTTGACGACTCCCTCGCTGAGCTGTTCCCTCAGCTAAATAGTCCCAGAGCATCACGTAATGACACACAGGGAAAATGTGTGCGTACATAAACTGTGTTTATTATAACAGCTATCCTACTCGTGTATGTGTTATTGCACATTTTCGCCGCCAGACTGTGTGCTCATGTGTGGTGGACGGTTTTGTTGTCCTTGTTTGTGTTGCATTGTTGCTTGTTTGCCTGCCCTTTATGTGTGTGTGTGTGTGTGTGTGTGTGTGATACCACAAGAACAGGAAGAAAGCACCGTGCTTCATTTGATGTGTACCTCACAGATACTGTTATGGTAGCGGACTCCGTTTACATTCAGCAGATGCTCTCCATGTTTTTTTTAGTGCATTATATTTTCTCAAACAATAGGTCAGGACCCACATTTAGGCTCAGGTCCAACTCCTGCTGGGCACCCAAGTGGGTCTCTTGAGTCAATAAAACAACACTAAGGGGGTGATGATCCCACTGAGACGTGCTGCTCCAGATGCATAACCCTGAGCCCTTCCATTAGACCCTCCTTTCAAAACCCCACACCTCCAGTTGGTAATCCATGCTTTCTGTTGGAAGTCTCAAGCCCAAACTGTGATAAATGCGTCATCAGGTTTTTTTTGTTTTTTTTTCAAACTTTGGGAATCTCCCTGCAGATTCACAGAAGAAATGATGAAGCTGTTGTCACAGGATTAGTTGGACTCCTCGTGATGAGTTAACTGGAGTGCCACTTTTAGCTTTAGCTAGGAAAAAATGAAACCATGGAAAAACTAGAGATCATCCAGCCATGTACTGCGTATGTGTAGAACACGTCCTCCAATTGGACAGTATAAACAGAACTTTATTTATTTATTTATTTTAGAAGATATAAGTACATTAACAATATATACATACAAAAACAGCTCATGTCATGGGGTACATTTATAAAGTAAAACAATAAATAAAATAAACAATATAAATAAATACATCTATATGAAGAAAAAGTAATACAAATATCTTATTCTTAATGTTTCTTGTCGAGGTGCCATATTGTCGCAATGTTTGATAAAAAAAAATCAAAATTAGGATTTGGAGTCCGCCCATCTCTTCTTATGAATGTGGAATTTCCCCAAAATTAGAATTAACTGTATGAAGAACATAATACAATACAATAATAAAACATATAAGAAGGTTTTCATCCTGCAATTAAATTGTTTGCCCAGTTTTCCTTCTTAAATAATGTTGAACATCCACCCAAAACATTCTGGTATACATACACTGATGAAACAAATGACGTTGTTTCTTCTACTAATTCACAGAAAAAGGAAGTTTTTTAAACTTTAAGACAAAATTTGTCCCCAACTAGCCAAGTTTTCTGCCAATTCATTCCTCCATAAAGCGAAGCCCAAAAGAATCTTCCTGGACAGTATAAACAGAACTGCTTCGTGTCTGTGGTGTGGTGTCCTCAGCTGTACCCTAGTTGGGGGAGAATCTTTTCTGAACAACAACATATGTTTCGTTTAATGCAACGACAAAATGAACACTCATAATAACGTTCTAAAATAAGAAAAAATACATCATTCTTTTCACTGTCAGATTTATTAACCACGCAAACCTCCTTTGTATAAAATTTGTCATCATTCCACAGTTATGATTAAAAACAGATAATCATCTGATGGCAGAAAAACCCCAGATCCAGATGTCTAACCATGTGATTTTTGGCCAAATACTACTGCTTTCTGTCCAAATCACTCTTTTTCAGACATTCTGCTGACAAACCAAAGAAAACACAGACTCCTGCAGAGAGAGACCAGAGATGATTACATCTCTGCAGTGCGACACTGTCGAACTTCTGGCTCAGTGAAAATACAGGTGTTTCCAACAACAAAGTACATATGAACACACACCTCCCACCCGCTGCCTTTAAACCACGAGCCCACCGCTAAGACAAACCAACATATAGACACTTGCTATAGCACTGTGTTACGTATAGTTTGTGGTGCTGCTGCCGACTGCTCTCGTTATCTGCACACACACACTACATGCAAGAAAACACATGAGTGCACAGACGTTTTTTATATCTTTCCGCCACTTGACATATTTGTCTTTCTCGCCCACAACTCTTCTCTTAGTCTTCTCACACATAAATACACATACACTTCGCTTTACAACATTTTCACTCTCTCAGCCCCTACACACCCACGCACACACACAACCACACACACACACACTCCCTCTTCCCTTTCCCTCCCTTGTCTGTAATCCCTGCAGCTGTTGCTCTTACTCACACTGCTGCCCCCTCCAGCCAAAACCTCATATGTGTGTGTGTGTGTGTGTGAGAGAGAGAGACAGACAGAAAAGCTAGATTCTGAATGAAGGAGGTGGGACAGAAGGAGTGAGGGGGAGATGTGAATGAGAGGATGGGAGATGGAGAGGTGGAAGAAAAATCCCCCTCCACTTTCCCCCTGAGAGAGCCTCCGTCTTCCCTTTCTTCCAGACCCATTGTGTTCCCTCCTCACCTCCTTCCTCCGTCCATCCATCTCCACATCCTCGGCTGTGCATTCGGATATCACAAATCTATCAGCCACATCTGGCTTCATCATGAATGTCGAGTGGGGAGTTTGGCTGCATGTGCAAATAATAGCTAAATATATAACAGGGGTTTATATCTCTAAAGACGGCTGTGGTTTTGGATGGAGTTCATTATGCGAGTGAACTGAGTCTGATAAAGTAGATATGTTACCAAATGAAGGTATACAGTGACACAGGAAATCTCTTGTTTTTAGATCTCTTTTCCATTTTTGTTTCTTTTCTCTGCTCCATCTGTTGCTGCACCTAATTCGACTTTTATCAGGCCATTAAATAGGTGTTATCAGTCACTATAAACACCATAGATGTGGGTCATTAGGGGCCTACTATGCCTACTACGTTGTAAAAGTGAAAGTGAAACTTCTTTAGGTTTAGGCAAAAAAAAACACTTAGTTAAGTTTAGGTTAAAATAACTACGAACATAAAGACAACTACAGATTGTTGGTTTTCACGCAGGATGCAAACTCCAGTCTCCTGGGGGAAAACCCTGTGTTTTCTGTCCCATCCATAGTCCTCGACCTCCACCCTTTATGGAGTTTCACATTGTCTATACTACAGCACCTGACTTCATCTTCTGCTCCTGTCATAATTACTACGGTCGCTAGAGGTCGCTGCTGTGTTCTTTTATACCTTCTTTCGGTGATCTACCATGTGAATAGATGACAAAACCCTCTGGTGGGTGTAGTAGGCCCCTACTGACCCACATCTATGGGGCTTATAGCGACTGATAACGCCTATTTAATAGCCTGACAACAGTCTATCAGCTGGTTGTTTTGTTTAAAAAAATTAACCTAAAGTAACTGTTTTCAATCAGTTTTGGCCAGGTTGAATGTTTAGTAACAGTCTGCGGTTCACAGGCCGCTCTGAACAACCATACACACTTTTGCCTTCCGACATGGTTGGACGACAACTTATACAAACTTGTTCTTTCTCTCTCCTGGCATAACGCGTCCCTTACAGTAGGACCTCCAGTTTGGCGATACGATACGAGAAAATAACCCTGATGATGTCAGGGGAAACTTTAGACATAGCTATAACAAAGTCTGCATTAGAAAATAAGGGCATGAAATGTGAAAGATGTAGCTTTACCAGACATGGTAATGTCTAACAAAAATATGGTGTTGAGTTGCATTATGGGAAATGTAGAGTAGTTTTGGAGCATAACCCATACTAGAGACAGACACCCCATTTACACCTGGTATTTACACATGATTTGTCTGGATTAGAAAAAATACATGCTAATGCAAGTTGTAAATGCACGCGGAATTCATTTCGATAAGCCGACAACAATAGTCTAGTTGCCAGAAAAATTGCTGGCATTGTACATTTTTGCAAACCACAGGATACAATGGATGTCAACATCTCTGAACCAAAAATACGCACATAAACACGTAATTAACATTGTGAAACAAATAGTTAGGTTTAGGCAACAAAACTATGGTTAGAATAAAGATAATTGTTTCTGTTAAAATAATAACGTAACAACGTAGCGTAACATAACAACATAGCGCAACATAAGAACATAGCGTAACGTAACAACATAGCGTAACGTAACAACATAGCATAACATAACAACGTAGCGTAACGTAACAACATAGTGTAACGTAGCGTAACGTAACAACATAGCGTAACGTAACAACATAGCGTAACGTAACAACATAGCGTAACGTAACAACATAGCGTAACGTAACAACATAGCGTTACGTCACAACGTAAAGTCACAACGTAAAGTCACAACGTAAAGTCACAACGTAACTAGCGTAAATAAATAACAAGCGCCCTTAGCAGACTTCCTTATGTAACGTTACGCAACAAGCGTAAAGTCAACATTTGCTGTTGGTTTCACACGGGACACGAACAGCGGTCTGGACACCAACTCAAGTCATTATTTAGCCACCAACATCAGGTGTCTGGGCTTGATCGCCATAGTGTCTTCATCATCTCTGATTCCGGCTGGTAAAAAATAACCAAAAACTACTGTTCATCCCAGTTTTCTGGTGGTAAAACTACAGGAATAGTTACCAGGCTCAGAGTGTAATTGCATAATTTTCTGTCTCTGTATAAATCACCCACAGGTGCCGTGACTATAGTGACAGAGCTGCTATGTAACTCTGTGTCATTTTAATGGACTATATCAAATGTGCATGTCATATCCAGATGTCTAAATTCACACATGCCATTGCACAGCAGATTACACACACAAAAGTTTATGCACATGCAGCGGCACACACTTGAATGTTCTTTTCTCATCGAGGGGATTTTAGGCTGTTTGACACTTTGGTTTATATATACTCCGTCATCAGTCAGCTGTTCCTCATAGCTTCCTGTTGTTTTTTTTAATAGTGAATTTCATCCACTCTTATCCGATTTGATCTTTTCTGATTTTGTTCATTCAGTAATTTCCGACACTGCTTTATGAGTCTGTGGCTCTTATAAACAGTTTTAATGCACTGGACAGACTGAATACGCTGCCTCCATGAAGCTTGTATACTTCACTGGCAGCATCATGTACACACTGATGTTTGGATGAAACCAGGGTTTATTTACATTCAAGTTAGGCCGTAACAACACACTGAAATATGACTGTTTATGCAGGTTGTGCACTCCTAATGATGTGCTGCTGTTAGGGCCAGCCTCATATCAGTGTTTGGCTGGACCGCAGAGGGCCAGCCCTACAAGCACACAAATCTGACACTGAGTCAGTGAGTGACTGAGTGATGAAGTTACACGATTGGTTGGCCGAGTGTCGGAGTTTCCTCATTGGCCACTGCTCTTTCAAAATGAAAAGGCGGGAACAGTCCTTTGTTTACGTTTTCAGGTGGGCGTGTCAGCGGTTCCACTCACCTGCGCGTCGCTTCCCAGCACTGGACACTTGATGGGCTGCCATTACACACAATGCACCAGGCACCTGATTGGACAAAGTCTTTCCCTCATGGCAAATAGTATCGATATACGTTCTTTGCTCGTAAGCTGCTGCTCCCAGCTTTCAAATGAAACCAACATGGCGGCTCGTTTGGAAACTATCTTCTCTTTTATCACGAAAATAATTCACCGCAATTCATTTCTGAAAACATTTTATGCAAGAAATAAGCCATGCAGTTGCTAAATCTGTTTTCATTTTGGATCGACACTGGTTGGTTTAAAGGTTTCTAGGGAGTTTCCAGAGGTGGCGAGTCATGCAGAACGCCCCTGATTTGCATAAAGTAGCCTTGACCTCGACTACCCTACCAGTGATCCAGTGATCCAGTGATCCACATGTTGACCTCCTCCTCACTGAGCGTCCTGAGAGCATGACGAAGCAGTGGGCGGCGTCCAGGATTTAACGTAACATACTTTAACTTAAATGACCACTGATTATTTGTATAACAATTTAGCCACAGATTCACAGACTGACTTGTTCTCAGATTGTTACGTGACTGGAACACAAGTTGTAATGTTGCTTTTCTTTAAAGCATAGCCTATTGGCACATTTGAATCTGAATCTGAATTTGTGACCATGTTTCCAGAGAGACCGTTCTGTCTTTGTGATGTCATCAAGAGATAAATCCTGGATACGCCTCATTAGAGGTGTGTGAAAGAGTACATGGCAGCTTTGTTGCCACAGTGACCATGGGTGATTTGGACACGTCCTCTGCTTCATAAGTCAGTCAAACAGTTACTGTCATAGCTGTGCAACTCTACATTCTTGGTGAGCTCATATGTGATATAGGTTCAGAGTTGTGTGTGTGTTAGTGTGTCCTATGTGGTTCACTAGCATTGAACAAAAAAGACATGACCCGTGTTGGAAGGCTGCTGCTTGAGAGGCCAGAACCACACCACTTAACCTCTGTATCACACACACGCTGCATACACACATCCTCGCCACAACCATTCACTGTGAAATCCTCCGACATATGGATGCTATAAATTCAAACAGACCTATAAATTCTTGAGCAACGCACTTCAATTTTTCAGTAGAATTGTTCGGACTCCTCTGGGTTTGATGCTGGTTTTTATAACCAGTTAAAACCGTAACTCTTTTCTAAAAGACAGCTGGCATGTCAAATGGACCATGATATTGACGAACCGTAGACTCTGACCCCCGGGGGTTCATGCAGCTCTGTTACATTTTTTGTGATAAAAAGTGAGGAAGGTGGAGTCTTTGTGCTGCTAGCACTTTGTTAAAGAGGAAAAATGCTTGAGAAATGTTGTTTTTTTCTGAATGATTGTGTTCTTGACATTTCATTCTTTACTAATCACAACAATCCGTTGACAAGTGCTTTGTGGGACTTCATTAAAAAAATGTTAGTACAACATAAAACGGATGAAAAACGGTTAGAAACTCAAAACAATTCACCCGAGAAGCAAGACATTTTAAGACCCCGCTTCCTTAATTATGCATTCTTTCAGCAACTGCTAATAAAAAGATTAAAAAAACGATGTGTGTTGCTGCACATCGGGTAGGAAGTGAGTGAGTGAGTGCTGGGAAGCCGGGGAGTATTGCATGTCATCTAACACTAACATTCTTTAAGTAGGTCAAGTAGAGAAGTGATTCCCAGCCTTTTCCATAAACCTACTGATGTAATGCTGACCTACAAAACAGCAGCAGCTGCTGGGATCAAGGGTCTGGACCCCATCGTATCCCCTCCTTCCTCCTCCCGCTCCTCCTCCTCCTCTTTGTCCTCCTGCTCCTTTCCTTACCTTCTGTTAGTTTCACTTTTACTCTTAACTTCACCCACATCATCATTACATCATTCTTTGTCAGTAATGCTGTGGAATTACCCTTAATCCTACCCTTAACCAAATCGTTTTAGTTGCCTAATCTTAAGCCTAACCATAACCACAGCTGTTCACTGGTCTAAAGTTAAACTTTACCAGCATTGTTTCCCTTCGAGCGACATGGATTTGTTTAGCCTCACCATTTCACTCATGCAGAGTGTGTTATTAGACCGGACCGAAGTTATTACCTTTAAAGGTCTAGCTTTACATAACTGGGCCACATTGTTTACATCTGGGTTTCATTGCAGTGGCTTTGTAGAAGAAGCTCCCATCCCTTCATTTGATCGATGGATTGAGTCACAGGTGTTCCCGGTAATGTATTCCAGCAACATTTTTCATAAGGACCCTCTAAACTGACACACATTAGGTCACGGACCCCCATTTGATTAGATTTTGCTTCAGGGCCTTCCATCTGAAAATATTTTGGTTGTTAGATATGATTAAGACCAGAATCTATAGTTGTCAGCTAGAGTACTGAGGTGCAGAGGAAGAAGTGAAACCTATCAGAATAGTCACAATGACTCTCACTCAGATTGGGCTCACTTTTATAGTGAATTACATATTGAAAATTGATATGTTTCATTGAGGGTCGGAATACATTTTATATGAAAAATAACGTGGACCATGTCATAAAATTAATCCAAAGAGCACCTGAGCGGACACCATCCCTTTATTTCTAGCACCGTCTGCTGTAACCCGCCAACATTGTCACTCCAGTTACATTGCGCATGTGTCATACCTCAAAGCTCTCATGTGTCTCAGTCTTCATTTAATATCCTTTGCCCTAACTTATAGAGTGCTACAGGGTTATTGAGTTATTTTTGTAACTAGTCCAGAAATTAAAATCGCACGGGTTCCCTCAACAAAAAGCCAATGTGATTTTTCCATTTGGTTTTGGATTATTGGAGAAAATAAGCTCTGCGGCAAACAAACATTTATGATACAGTACCGTGAGATAATCTCCAAACGCCACTTTATGAGTTTTTTAAGCATGAATGCAATCGCCAGAAGTAAAAAGCTAACGTTAGACTATAAACAAACTACACCACGGTCACATGAGCGCGAGTATACACAACGAGACTGTAACGGCAGACGAGTCGATGTGATGTTGTTTAGTTATCTCATTTAGCCACTTAGACACATAAAGGCTTCATTAAATGTTAAAATCTCTTAAGCTTGTGTTAACCACAGACCTTAGTTCAGGTATCTAACTAAAAACCCATTCAAAAAACCTATTGACTTCCAGACGAAGGACCCGGAAGTGCTAAAATGCTAACTCATTTTCAGGTTTTAGGACTCAGTCCTGTAGCTCTCTCTTTCTAGAGGTGGTTGGGGTCATATGGAGGCTGAGGAGAAGGCCTGCAGATACTACTCAGGGCTTAAACAAAGTACTTAAATGTTTTATTTATTTTCAAATATTTCAATCTCTGTCGAGGAAATTTAACGTGACTTTAACTATGGAAAGTACAGTAACCACTTTCATCATCATTTCTTATTTGCTCCTTGTATCTGGGTCATCTTCTTTTATTCAAGAGATATAAGTTTGGACTTCAGTATCTTAAAATCGCATACTGTTAATGCATTAAAGAAATTAGTGCTGTTAAAGCGAATTTGCATTAACGCGTTATTATCGCGTTAACTTTGACAGCCCTAATATGAATATCTTTACCTGCCTGTGAACATACATTTCTTACTGTTGATTTACTGTAATCTCATGGTTAACCAGTACCCTGAACAGCAGCTCATCTATGACGATCAGACATTTCTAGTTACTGTGTGTTTATATGTAGTAAATTTCCACCAAAAAGGAAATTATTGATAAACCTTCCTTGTGAATGGGGTAAATAATGTAAAAGGCTCATTTACTGTATGAACAGCATTTTAGTGCGTGGGGGAAATTCCGTGATTGACAAGCCAACCCAATGTATGTGAATTGTTCTGAACACTCAGGCCTCGGCCTTGTGTTTCTTCTCCTGACGGCGGGACTGATTAGTGAGACTTAGCAGACAAGGCTGGTAACCAAAACAGAGAAAGGGAGGTGGAAACACACAACACAGCACACTCACTCACTCGCTAATCACTGTGTACAAGCATCACACCCACATCTGGACGCATCTTTCCATGAGTGTGTGAGAGAGACGGCGAGTGTGAACAGGAGTTTAGTCAGAGAGAATGACAGAAAAGGTGTGTAACGGTTTGTGTGAGTGTGTGTGGTTAGGACAAAGATGTTTGTGTCTGTGGTTTGTTGAGGTTGAAGTCGGAGGGGTTGCTGGTTTGATTCTTAGTAGTGACGTTGTCAACGGCAGATAAGGACGTTCAACCTCTTTTAACAAGAGGAACCGCAGAGTAACATTCAAAACAGTGCAAATCTGCTTTGTATGTGTGTGTGTGTGTGGGCTTGTTTTACTCATATTGTGAGGACATAAATCTGTTCACACAGTCACATTGTGGGGACTCGACTTCCTTTTGGGGACAAAATGCATGTCCCCATAATATGAATCATTACATTTTAGGGTGAAGACTTGGTTTAGGGTTAGGGTAAGGTAAGGTTAGGTTTAGGTTAAGGTTAGGGTAAGGGTTAGGTTTAGGTTAAGGTTAGGGTAAGGTAAGGTTAGGTTTAGGTTAAGGTTAGGGTAAGGTTAGGTTTAGGTTAAGGTTAGGGTAAGGTAAGGTTAGGTTTAGGTTAAGGTTAGGGTAAGGGTTAGGTTTAGGTTAAGGTTAGGGTAAGGGTTAGGATTAGGCAAGTAGCAGTTAGGGTAAAGGTAAGTCTCCAGGAAATGAATGTAAGCCAAAGTAATGTCCTCTAAAGTGATGGAAACACAATGTGTGTGTGTGTGTGTGTGTGTGTGTGTGTGTGTGTGTGTTTGTGTGTCTGTGTGTGTGTATGTGTGCGTGCGTGTGTGTGTGCGTGCACGCGTGTATACCCACCCCTCCAGAGGGACATCGCCCTTGTATTCAGTCATTTTAATGATAAACACATTCTCTGCTTTTGGACACACACACACTTTCTTTCACTTTTTTTTTTTTAACACACACGCACGTGGACACACACTCCTTATGTTTGCCATGCATTTGACAGTGACGCACGGCATTGTTTTATTTGGCCGAAATGAGACTCAGATGTGTTGAACGCGTCTGATAAACAACCTGCAGCGAGCCAGCCGCTTCATCAGGCTGCGTTACACAGAACCAGTGGAAACGCCTGCAGATCTGACCCTCTTACTTCAAATTAAAGCAAGAACTTTTATTAAAATATTTCATCCCCGGGATCCAAATGAGAATTTAGCGTCTTACTGTGGGGCCCAGGATTGCATATTGCTAGCTTGTGTTCTGGTGGGACCTGCCAGAGGAAGGCCTGTAACCTATTTTGGGTGTGTGCCCCCAGTTTAAGAAACGTGGGAGGGGAACATGACAAATTCAGACCAACGACTGATTCTCATCATATAAGCTGATGTAGTTCTGCATTGTGCGTCTCCACCCTGATTCTAGTGATTTTGACTCATCGCACATCGTTTTCTTTGGAGGCTGTTATAGAAACCTCCACAGAGAGACCTCCAAACCCCCAAAGGAGAAAAGAGTTCCGCTTTAATTAGTGTTTAGTGCTTTTACAACTGGACTGTAAAGCTATAAATCAAGAGTGTTGATGTAATTAAAAAGAATCTGCTGGATGGTTTTCATTACCAGCTCATATGGCTGTTCAGTTCGCGCCATACTTACTCCATATGTCACAAAAGAGCTTGCATAACAGTGAAGGCTCATTCAGCTTAACATAAAGTGATCTGTCGTAATCTCGAACACCAAACCAAAACATTCTCAGTATTTTTCTATTCACGCAAAAAAAAGGCACAACATGTAATGTATCATAGAGATGTTGCAGTAATATTTATAGTCTGTTGGCAACAACAATGAATCTCTGGCACATCCACCCTACTTGAGCAATGGTGTACTGCATTGTAACTGTACAGGATGTGCAAGACATTTGCAGCTGAATAGTATTTCAAACCGTTTTGATTTAGATTCACATCATCAACGCAACACACGGAAAATAAACCTTTTTCCCTAAATATAAATGAAAGCCAATGAGAGTTGAATCTTTGATTCACATGTGATGCTTTTCAGCCACAAATGTCTGGACACAAACAAGGTAACCCACGTTTTGGTTAGCGGTACACTTTATACCCTGCCTTTCACAGGTGGATTGGTACATTTCTTGGCACGTTGCCTTCAACAAATGTCAATGAAATAGCGCATGGCCATTCTCGTTTTTGGGAGGCAGTCTTCTCAACAACTGTTCATCAGTTTTTTGTTCAAATACTTAAAATAACATATTAAGTTTTTTCATACGGTGGTTCGTACGATATCTTACAGAAAGTTATTTCTCATATTTCATGCATTCTCCTATGAATGATTGTCCAGCAACACAACACATCAATGCAACTGCGCAAGCCCCTGCAGTGCAGAACCTGTTTAGGTAACAAAAATACTTGGTTAGGTTTAGGAAAACAACCAATCAGAGTCGAGCCATGCCGTCTCTGAGCAGCTGTCAATCACTTGCAAACTCCAAACAAACGGTCAAACTAGGCAGCGCTGATCAAATATGAGTCAATATGCTGTTACTGTAATGCCTATTTCTCTCCTCAAATGTTTTCAGAAACATCTTGTAGTGTACTGTTTAGCTGTAAAATGAGAAAGTTTGTGACCTGGCCACTATTCTGAGACAAGTTAAGGAAATACCAAGCACCGCCCACCAGCCGGAGCACACGTCAAAACACCAAAGTGTTTGAGTGTTTAATTAGGATGTACTGTTGAACCTCTTAAGTAATTTAATATCAAACGTGATGATTTGACATGCAGGTGTTGCCTTCTCCAGCTGAGATGGTCCTTCTGTTCTTTACATCCCATTAAATCCAGTGGGCATCTCCAGGGTCTGAAAAGTGAAGCCAAGGCTGAAGTGCCTTAAAGTTGCATTCCTTACTAATAGCCAGCAGGGGGCGACTCCTCTGGTTGCAAAAAAAAAGTCTGATTTTAAAGAAATCTATGAGAAAAGGAGCCTACTTCTCACTTGATTTATTACCTCAGTAAACATTGCAAATATGAGCTTATGGGCTCAATCGCTATAGTTTCAAGTCTTCCTCAACACAGCATGATGTTCATTTAGTAAATTATGGTCCCATTTGGAGTCAGATAGACCATAAGGCAGGGTGTGCTTTAGGGCGTGGCTACCTTGTGATTGACAGGTCGATACCACAGCGTTGTGCGGTCCAGGAGTTGTTATTTTTTTCATCTTTTACAGTGTGTTTTCAGTTCATGAAAGTTAATTTTAACATGTTTGGTTTGCGTAAAAATGTCTTATACAGCATTTGGTTATACTTAAAACCGTCCTCTCGTGTCACTTCTGGTTGCGAAATACCAAGATGGCGACCGTCGAAATGCTAAACTTTGGGCTTCATAATGACAGTTGGTCGTGTGTAGACGGGAACCAGCAAATTGGGGAAACTCTCACGAGATGGTTTTTAGGCATTGATCTCGAATAGTTAAGGTTAGGATAGGTCGTCAGGCAGCGAGTCTCACAACAGTTTTTGCAAGTTTTTACAGATCTCATATTAGATTTTGCAATTTGCATGTTAACTTCTAGACATGTCAAACCAATGGGTGACGTCACATGACTACATCCACTTCTTATATACAGTCTATGGTTAAATCTGTTTGTGCTCCATAGCACTACTAGTGATCAAATGTTCTACGAGGTATTTTTAAGTCAAATTTGAGGAGGAAGAGAGCTGATTGAATCCGATCCACCAAGTTGATAATTTGATGCCTTTGCATTGAGTACAAGTCTTACATCTCTCTAACAAACAACAATGGGTACAACTTGTACATCAACCATTATAGCTGAAATATGTTGCTATACCAGCTCTACCTGCTCATAGCACCACTGAGCAGCTGATTCTCCAGCAGATGAAGTTTTACTTCCAACACAGAACAGCCAGAATTGGACAAACAACTACGGTATTGATCAGCAACCATATTAACCCCCCACAGATTATTACAGTCAGTTTTTGTGCAAGCAGCTTGTTCCCTTCAACAACTGCTTAATCAAGTCCTCCTTATGCACTCACACACATATATACACACACACACACACAAAGGTTGACCCTGAGAGGAGGAAATTGAATTAGCAGGGTGTAATGCAGCTCCTTGTGAGTGTAATCAGAGCAGGCTCAGAATACAGGGCCATTGTAAGTCACTGTGGTCGGAGTCGGAGAGCCAGCGACCGCTGGGGGAAGCTGCCCTTATCACTAGATATGATTACAGCCGAGGGAATGTGTGTGTGTGTGCGTGTGTGTGGGCGGTGGTGAGATTTGTGTGGGAGTCATGGCTGACTGAACGCACAGGGAATGCGCGTCTACATGTTTGGGATTGAATACAAGTGTGAGTTAGAGTAATTTATAAAGAAGCGGTGATGAATGCCCAAAAAAAGCTCAAAACTTTTGCATGTACAAAAATAACGCCAACATTTCTGACAATTTTTTTTATATCCTGTGGTAACAACAACAACAAAAAATGCCTTTTCTGCTCGCTGTTTCCACTATCATTGTTCGGCGCAGGCTGCAGGCTGTGTTTTCCACGGTGGATGTCATTGTTTTTCACTGTCTGTTAATTATTTTTGTGCTGGTATTTTGCCTCCTCCTGATATAGTGTTTCCTGCTATTGTCTTTTTTCTACCAGGCTGGCTGCCTTTGGACTCGAGCCAGTCGGTCCCTCCTACCTTAAAATACACACACACACACACACACAAATACACACACACACACACACACATCCATGACCATGAATACACACACACACACACACACACACACACTCTGGTCTCCCTCTGCTCTCCCTTCCTCCTCTTGGCACTTGAGCGAAAACACAAGAAGTCAGTGATACGGCAAACCAACTGTGTGTGTGTGTGTGTGTGTGTGTGAGGGAGGGAGAGTCCACCAGTCAGTTCAGAGGGGTTAATCTCTCTCTCTCTCTCTCTCTCTCTCTCTCTCTCTCTTTCTCTCTCTCTCAACCTCGATCTCTCCCTCCCTCCCTCTGTTGCCTTTTGTTGCGGTTCCTCACTTTCTCAACACTTGGACAGAGGGAACTGATACTGCGCCTGTGTGTGTGTGTGTACGTATGTGTGTGTGTGTGTAGTTTGGGTGTCCCCACAACTCTCGATCTCTCTGGACTTAACTGTACGTGAACATGACTGACTGAACAGGACTTTCTAACACACTCCTCATGCTGAATGTTCACACAGACTGGTAAGGCAAAAGTTGTCTAATTTCAGTGTGTTTGGGGTTGCAGAGGGATGAGGGGGGGTGTGTGTGTCACTTTGCGTGTGTGTGCATGTGGGAAAAAGCTGTCTGGAATGCAACAGGTCATTTGTAAATGTGGCTTTTCTTTATTTGTGTGAGCTCAAACTTCATGTTTTCAAGATGTGGAGACATGTATAGATCCTTTTCCTCCGCTCCCTATTCCACTTCTTCTTCTCCCTATCTCCCCCCTCTCTCTGCCCGGCCCAACGTTACTCAAGTTACCGGCTTCCTCCTGTTGTTATGAGCCCCGTGGTTTCTCTGCAGTGCTCTGAGGGCGCTCCCACGCTCTCCCAAAGAGAAAGAAAGGAAGGAAAACAGGGATAACTATTTCAGAGCCACAAAAGAAGTGGGAGAAGCATGCTTGGTTTGGTCCCGTGTCTCCTCCCGACATCTACATGCACGCTTTTGTCCCTTTAACACTGAGCAACTCGGGGAGCTGCTCTGCTTTTTTGCGTGTCTGGTTGGCTTCTTTTTTGTTGTTTTCTGGACAAAAGTTTTCTCTTTTCTTCGGAGGTGGTGGGTTGGCTGAGGTGGTGAGAAAATTGGAAACAGAGCCACCCACAGTGGAAGTGAGTCAGCCCGGCATTTAGTGGTGTGTTGACTTTGGAAATGGCAGGGATTGGGGGGTGGTGGAGGTGCTGGGGGGGACAGATGGAATTGTCAGAAGAAAAAGAGGAAAAAACAAAGTGTCAATTTGTTAATTTTGTTCTGCTGAGGGGCTCAGAATCCTTGCAAAGTGGGAGCTGAGTTGTGTATAACGGGCTTTAAAGGAAAGAAGAAGAGATTGACGGAGAGGAGAGGTAGAAGCCAGAGGCTGTTTATAAAGGGAGGGAGCGGCTTGTGTCCATCTGGGACAATCCCAAGTGCTGAAAGCTTCCCCACCCTGATCCCAAACAACTCTTTCCCCCCTTCTCTCCCTCTGTCTTTCTCCTTGTGTCTCTCTTTTGCTCCTTCACAATAAGGTGCAAGTGGGTGCATTTTTAATTGCAACCTGCAAAATGCATCCCACTTGTTGCATTTGTTCCTGCTGCATAATATCCTGATCTTTGTCACTCTGTGTTGCTTCCCTTTTCTCTCTTTGTTTGCAGGTCATCTGTGTCTGCCAGCATGCTACATGCAGTTGCTCCTAACAACATGAAAAACACTACAAGGAGTCTTTTCATGCACGTTCGCGTCCACTATCTGAAAAAATTGCTCTACATGACCTGTGACATGTGGAATCTCTACTTTTGTGTAATCTAAACCAGAGGTTCTCAAACTTTCAACAGTGTAATGGCAGTTTCTGAAAAAGTCACGAAATTAGATGCATGTACATAGACACGAATTTGCCTTTTTTTGTGACGCTCAATACGACTTTCAACAATACACGTGACGCACATGTCAATTGCCGCTCTAATCTTTTCAAAATAAAACTATTTAGTTAAAGGAGAACATCGTGATTTGACTTAAAATTACACCGGAAGTGCTGTAACTTAAGTTCAGAACTTCTGTGACAAAAACTACTTAGTTAGGTTTAGGAAAAAATCGTGGTTTGGGTGAAAGTAACTCCAGAAGTGCTGTAACTTCTGTAGGGAAGTTACGTGGCAAATAAATCCACTTTGACTCGTGGGTTCACATGGGATACGAACACTGGTCTCCTGGGCGAAAGTCCTGTGTTTTTTGACCCACCCTTCTACACCGACCTCCTCCCTATGCAGCGTTCGCACTTCACGATTACGTGAATTACATACGAATTGATCACAATCACAAAATAAATGTGAAATTTGTGTCTATGTACACAAATCTATACATTACATTTTTTGACTATTTCACAATCTGCTGTGCAACTGGGCTGAAACCTTGTGGGGCGAGGGACCTCTTACACGGTACAAATTGTTTCCAAGAACCCCCTTATAATCATAACAATTAATCGACAATAGTAATTAAGCTATTCATTTATTACTTATTTACTTAATTACTTATTAATAGCTGGAACTATTTGTATTGTAAAACTTTCTAACATAAATCCTTCAGACCTGTTTCATAGTGATGAATAGAAACACATTTCAATTTGAATCATGTTAACACCAACTAATAATACCAGTTAATATCCGAATGAATCCAGACATTTAAAATTACCAGAATGCTGACTTTCAGTACGTGTTTTAACTTCAAAGCAATGAACATATTGCTCCTTGTTCAAATCACTGGCAGAAAGCTCTGAACAGAAGAAGAAATTATCATAACAGTGTTGCAAAACACATCATAGTAATAAAGCCTATTACTTCAGAAAAGTTTGATTGGTATATCAGATTAGAGTGAGTGAAGTGACTGATTCATGACAGATTGACTTAATGTGTCACAATCATATCAGAGTTTCTATTAGGGATGCAGATCGGATATCGGGCCGATACTGAGTCAAATAGCTGGATCGGGTATAGGTGACAATGGGGTCGATTTAGTCAATTCGGTTCTATGTTCATATATTATATACATTATAGACTTGGATTGTAATCGCTATTAATTTTGACGTTTCTTTTTTACCATTTTGCTAGTGTATAATTTATTATTTTAATAATAAATAACAATTCAGTAAATGTATATCTATGTATTTATCTTTCACAATTAATTTGACAAAGTTAGGAAAGTAATATTTAAGTCAGTTATGTTGCCTTACACAAAAAAAGATCCCAGTCACTTCCACACAGTGAGGCATACAGCTTAATAAATTAAACACTGGTATCACAATCGGTACTTGGTATCGGCCGATGACCAAAGCCCAGGTATCGGTATCAGGACTGAAAAAGTTGAATTGACTCATCCCTAGTATCTATTGACCAAAGCTAACATGGATGGTAATAATGGACACAATATGCTTGTTTTATTGGTGCCACTGACCCGTGGGGGTCCCCGGACCTCACTTTGAGAATCACTGATCTAAACCATAAATAGTTTCACTTTAGCTGCTCGTTTGATCTCCATTAAAATCCTACTGACGTGCCACCAAGTGTCGATGAAGTTTTAGATCAAATAATGATTTCATATTTAATAACAAAGTATATGTTACAAGAAGCAATAGGCCTCTTGCAGTTCAACAAGCCTGTAGGATGTAGTTTACACATGTTTTCCTCCTCATCATTTCAGCATTTTTCTGCCAGAAACCCCCAAAAATAAACAAATAAAAAAACCAACTGGTGGACAACAGCCGTATCTGTCCTCTCCCTTTGTCTAGCCTGCGTCTCCTTCTCCTCTTCCTCTTCCCTCCCTGCCTTCCTCCCTCC
>CAKALG010044007.1:10581-22587 GCA_916700815.1 Helicolenus hilgendorfi
CATAGTCAAGTCAGCACACTGACACACTGACAGCTGTTGTTGCTGTTGGGCTGCAGTTTGACATGTTATGATTTGAGCATATTGTTTTATGCTAAATGCAGTACCTGTGAGGGTTTCTGGACAATATCTGTCATTGATTTGTGTTGCTAATTGATTTCCAATAATAAATATATATATACATTTGTATAAAGCAGCATATTTGCCCACTCCCGAATGATAAGAATATTAAATACTTGACAAATCTCCCTTTTACATACATTTTGAACAGATAAAAAATGTGTGATTAATTTGTGATTAATTGTGAGTAGATATTTTAAATCGATTGACAGCCTAGAAATATGTATGTGTGTGTGTGAGTCTATTATATACAGTACAATATATATATACACAAAATTATGAAAAAAATTTGTCATTGGTTCTTTTCATATTTTATTACTGGTTCTTTGATATTCATTATAATAATGGTGGAAAAATCATCTCTAGCTCTACTTTCTGATAGATATTTTATTTTCATCTTTTCTACAACGAACACGATGCATTTTGTATTTAACTGTCTTTACAGTGTTACAGCCCGGCTCAAAGGCTGCGACGAATTTTAAAATAGTAAAAGGCATATTTATTTGACAAACTAACCATAGATAACTAAACAAACGTTGAACGTTGGTAATCAGTAATGTAGGCATGTGTGGGTGTATGAAAATGTCTGCAAACAACACCGAAACAGCTGTGCCGGACAAGGAAGAGAGCATCTGTGGGAAGGGAGGGAGCTTTTATCTCACCACCACGCCGAGCCCAGGTGGTGCTCATCAGCCTGACAACCCTCCACCCTGCAAAACAGAGAAAAACCAGCAAAAGGACACCGGGACACCTAGTGGAGTGGAGGGGTCGTCAACAACAGTGACATGCAATTATAGTGCTTTTATAAAATATGAACTGTTCATAAAAATATGACTTTTTCAGCCCTGAGTAGTATCTGCAGGTATTCCTTTGAGCTACCTACAGCCAAGCCTCCAGGAAGAGCGTCGGGCTTTGAAGCAAATTTTCATAGTGGCCAAACGGTGGTACTACATCTTCCATATCCATTACGTGATGCAAAAAAAACCTTTTCCCCATAGACTTACATTGGGAAAGAGACGTCTGTAACTCAGTGGATACGTTTTTCTTTAGGTAAGTCAACTTCCCAGTATGAACACTCTAATAGTCCTTATTTAAATCATTAGGTCCTAAAAGTTGTAAAACACACTAATAGCTGAATCCAGAGTTATTTCCCTTCCTCCGTTCATGTGAATGAGACCCAGACCGAGGATGGAGAGAGGGCTAGGAGGAGGAGTTAAAGGAAATGCTACCTCCTGCTCTATGGGCCCGATGGATGAGGGAGATCGCTGGATGATCCGGGTACTTTATCATTTGGCAGTCGAGCTATTTTTGCTTCATGCACCACTCTGAGTAACTGTCATAGAAATGAACAGGAGACGCCTCCAATACTGTATCCAGTTCTCTTTATACATCAATGCTTACAGCCCCATAGTGATTCACGCGTTGGGCATCCACACCAGCTGCATTTCAGCTGCGTGTCTGCTGCTGCTGTCAGCCCTTTCTTTCTACATAGAGTTTGCCTTTCATAATGACCATTTCATTTCATTATAAATATCATTTAGATTTATTTTAGACCGAGAAAGGTAAAGAAACGTGTGGTAATTTGTAAATAATAGTAATAATCCACGATTAAAACTCCATACTATATTCATTCATGAAGCTCTCCAAGTCACTGCATGTTCTACAACACTGTCCGGCACATATTTCAGAATAAAAGCCTCGTGTTAACAAATGAAGGAATTCTGTCCACAGAAAAAAAACGCTTGAGGGCTTTTATTTTGAAATGAAAGCAGGAAGTGTTGATTTAAAAATAAATCTTTAATTTTTTTTATGTATGAGCAATCTCTTGCAACTTATTCCTATTTATTCATTATTTCTTTATGCATGTTATACTGTATCAGTCATAATCAGCTGTGCTTTTATTGCTACTATTATACTTCTATAGTAGGCCTATAATACTCCAATAATAATCACACTGGAACAATAAATAATTATATTTGTTCCCAAAAAAAAGTTATGACAAACAGTTAACAAATTATTTTAATTATTTTATGAACTTGTATTAATAAATTACAGCACCCTTGTTCGTTATAAAAAAAAGTCATAGTATAGTATGTCTAAAAAAAAAAAATGTTTACTATGTCAAAAAAAAGTGATAAAAAAGTGATAATATAGTTCCAGTGTTTTAGGAACAGTGTTAGTGTCTCTGTGAGACGACAGTCATCTGCATGGCTGATGCTGTCATTCTTCTGGAGAGGACGGTCTCACTGCAGTAGCTGGTGAGAGGATCTGTTCATGTTTTGTTCATCAAACCAGAACAGAACAACACTTAGCGTCACGCCAGGTGCTCCTGAGCAGGTGGGCGGCTGCACTACGCTGCCTGATTATCCAGGGTAGCTTTGCTGAGCATTACACTCCTTGCTTTGTGTTCACATGCACTCATATTCATGGTGATTTATCAAAGTATCAAATGGGAAGGTAGTTCAAAAACTATGAACATCTTTGGAACTGGAAGTATATGTTATTGTTGCCAGAACCTCAATAAATAAAAAACATATCAAATGGGAATAAAATCTGTTCCAAATGAAAATGCCACAGCACCACCATGGACTGTCACAGAAACACTGTATTCTTTCTTTATCTTCCCACTGACAAGATGTTGCTGCAGTGACCATTAACAACATGTCCACATTTAAACCGGCCTACTGCAGGGAAGCCCAGCAAATAATTGAGTTTAGCCCGTTGCTGCTCTTTCAACCGTGGCCTTCGTTCTGTCACTGATTATCATACACGCTGTATTAATGTTAACAGAAGATACTCTCTCTCTCTGCTGCGTGTCTATCCGTCACATCGCTGTTGTGTATTTGACTCTGTGGGTGTGTGTGTATGTGTGTGGGCGGCTGCTGGCTTTTTTTGTTGTCTATGTGTGTGTGTGTGTGTGTGTGTGTGCGTGCGTGTGTGTGTGTTAGATGCTGGTGAGATTCAGCAGCTCCTTTCGTCCTCCTCTCTTCACACATGCAGTGCATATAAACCGCTAGCACCCACACAGAACAAAACACACACAGACACACACACACACACACACACACACACACACAGACACACACACAAACACAGGCATATAAGAATATAAAGTGGAAGGCATCAGGATTCAAGGTTGTATCTCAGGCTGCATGGTGAAGAACCATACATACTGTAAGCTTAACATCTGGGCTTCGTATCACTGTTAACAACAACACTCCCAATAATAATTATAATAATAATAATAATCATCATCATCATCAGCTTTTGTCATAGAAGTCCAGAGATGCTAGCTGGATTTGTGCTCTCAACTTGATATTTCAACTTACAAACTGCCATTTATTTTTCAAACAATAGATAAGAGGATCTCCTGCTGTATAGAGCGCTACAGGTAATGAGTCCTAAAACCCAAAACTGAGTTAGCATTTTAGCACTTCTAGTTCCCTCGTCTGGAAGTCAATGGGCTTTTTGAATGGGTTTTTAGTTAGATGCCTGAAATAAGGTCTGTGGTTAACACAGGCTTAACGGATTTTAACGTTTTGTTCTAAAATACATCAATAAATACCCCACTCATGAAGTCTTTAGGCCTATGGGTCTTAAAAAAGGCGATTGCTAACAAGTGGCATGAGAAAAAAGGTAATCATGCCGACTCCTTGGCCTTCACAGCCTCGTTGTGTTTCCTCCCACTCATGGGAGTGGGTCTGTTAACTGTGATGGATGTTTACAATGGACAGTTTGGGGGATACTTTACTGTTGGCCATCATTTTCTCCTCCAAATAATTTAGGCCAACCTGGGGGTTTGCTTAAAACCTGTCTGCTGACTGCCCGCGTTTGTTGCCCCAACTTAAAGTTAGAGTTGATAAAGATTTTACAAACATTTTTTTGCTACATTAATTGAAATTCTAATTACATCCCGACAGCAATCAATAAATCAAATGCTCTGACAAAAAATAAAAAATCAGGTATCTGTGGCTGTCACAGGACTATAATAATCCTGCCCAATCATTTCATTCAACACAAAGATAATGACTGGATGAGCTACCTGTCTGCCTACCTGCCTCCGCACACTCTGCCCATGCACGCCATTGCACGTCAGCGGAGCCTTCACAAGCTGCTGCTTGACAGCTGTGAGTACTAACAATAGT
This sequence comes from Helicolenus hilgendorfi, assembly GCA_916700815.1. NCBI lineage: Eukaryota > Metazoa > Chordata > Actinopteri > Perciformes > Sebastidae > Helicolenus > Helicolenus hilgendorfi. The sequence goes on from CAKALG010044007.1 coordinate 14,844, forward strand.
CAGTGTTCATATTCATTATGGTTTATGTTGATGCTGATCATTTTGGGGGAGTGGCTTTGGAGGGAGGCCTGAACAGATGGACTGTCAGTGTGGCCAACTTTCTCTCCAGATTTAGGGACTTTTGGAGCTACTTATGCCAGCGACTTTCATTGGAAGAGTTGGTAACATTGGTCTCGCTTTTTCAGTCGGATCATTTTTAAATATCTAGTGTACTCTTGCTAGTTTCTCAAGATCGCCCACTCTGCCTTTAAAAGATTAAAGTTGCATTAATTGCTCTTTTTGGCCACCTGGGGGCAGCAGAACAAAATGTAAACACAACAGTGACATAGAGTGTGTTCCAATGCACGTACTTCCTGAAATGTAGAGCACTATCTGTACTCTGTACTTACTTGAGTAGTGCGTGTATTTCAGCGCGGTAGGGTCGTCTCAAATTGAATACTCTGCGGCGCACTGACCGGAAATGACGATCGCAACATTTCACCGCGGCTTGCTACCCGCCAAGATATCTGCCTGCTTTGTTGAAGAAAAAAATGAAAGCAGAGTGGAAATTACGTTTCCAACGTCGTCGCCTACGTCTACGATGTGTCCTCCTGTTGGCTGAAAATACACCGGTATGTTTACGTATTGTATTGTTTTATTCTGTTATCTACGTATGTTAGAATAGCGGTCGTGGCTCCGCCCCTTCCGCTACGTAGCCAAGATGGCGACATTTGAGTGTGGAAAGTGTCCAGCGTTCCACACTCAACGATCTGACCATTTTGAGTACAACATCCGGGTACTTTGAGTGCACTGCATTTTGCCGTACTTCCCAGTGTGAACGCATTTATGCACTCAAAATAGCAAGTGTAAGTACAGAGGTACGCGGATTGGAACACACTCATGGTATCACCTTATAAAGTTGTCTTTGCTAACCTGTTAGCTTACTGTGTCTTATTCGGCAGTCACAGAGCAACACTAGCATTCATGGAGTCGTGTTTCTGGCCATCTACATAACATCCATGCATGGAGTACCGAGCATTTTTTGATGTCTGTGTCAGTTTAGGTTTTCAAACTAAAACCAGTAGGAAAGGCGTATTTTCACAGCTAAATCTTTCCTAGAGCAGCTGTGATGGACCAAACACACTGCCTTTCTGTATTTGACATGAATTAGTGGTAAAATATCTTCAAACTGTAATAAGAGAGCTCTGCAGCACGCAGGAAAATTGGTTAGCAGCTGGTGGGGGATAGCAAGAGATGAAGTTGTCACAAAATAAACAGACTCTTTGGTACATGTAGAATAAATAAAACCCAGGACCATTAGCACATCGATTCATTCCTCGGTTACAGCAGGACAAAAGCAGCAACAAAAGATGAAAATAGGAGGATTTTAATGTTCGCCGGTCTGTCTGAGCTGGAGCACACCGGCTATACCTTTGCCATGAAAAGGACTGTGACTGTGTTTCTCTGTCAAAGCAACAGAAAAGAGAGTGAAAGAGAAACAGATATAGGCAGGCAGAATGGGATAGAAGCACTAGGATGAAGAGGAAGAAAAGATCAGGAGGTGCCGATTATATAAGACCATCACAAATATCATGGTAAAGACCTGAGAGGGAGCGGGAGCTATTTTAAACCTGGGCTCGAGCACAGAGAAAGAAGCAGTGTGGGCTGATATGTTGGCCATCACAGGAAACTGTGCTTGTGTGTGTCGAGAGTGTGTTCCCCTCCCTGCAGAAAGCTGGCACATAGCGGACTGGGACTTTAAAGACATGTTACATAATACCGACTGACTAGAGCTTTTATCACAGTGAAGCACCTCCAGAATATGTCTCCTGGATAAATCATTCCAAAAACTCTTGACTGTTGTTTCAGGATTGTGCAGAAAATGGACAGTGCTGAACAGATCCCAGGGCCATAGTGATATCTACAGTATGGTGGGTGGATGAGATGGTAAAGAAATAATACATGTCTTGTTGGATGAAGCAGATGATACAATTCCCCCTCTGCAGGGATTTGGACATGGAACCAACTCAAATATAAAGTGGCTGCTATTTCTTCAGAGCTGACGAGCATCCCTGAAATTGTTGCTCCAAACCTTTTGAATTTCCTCAAAATAAAATGTTTATGTATTAATTTAGTTTTATTAATCTCACCCCAATATGTGGAACCTATTTGTAAAATTTAAAGCTGCATTATTTTTTTTGGCCACTTGGGGGCACTTCAACAATCTGGTAATAATATTATCACATTATAAAGTTGTATAAGGTGAACTTCTTAAGAAACAGTTGCTTATTTACACATCCAGCAGACTCAGAGCAACATTAGCATTCATTACAAGTTGTGTTTCTGGTCACTTTATGAATGTCGGTGCTATTTTCACTCCATTTACCTCTGTCCTGAGGGAAATATCTAAGACCCCATTAACACTTCCTGCATCTCGGGCAGATTGGATGGTCATGTGTAAATGGCAAACATGAAGCATTAGAGACACTGTTATGCTGTGTCTCAATTCTGTTACTTCCTTTAGCACACTTCCATGTAGTACCTGTGTACACTTTGTACTTGCTGGAAATGACAATCGCAACATTTGACCGTTTCTTTTCTTCTAATTCGCTCTGCGCGGCACTGTGTCCAACACACATTTAAAAATAAATATAAAATAATTTTTTTTTAAAAAGAATGCAAAAATAAAACACAAAATAATACAAAAATAAATAAAAACATGTCAAAATTAATAAAAATAAATGAATTAAAATATAAAAGGGAAAATTAAACAGAAGAGTAAATAAATAAGGAAATTAATACAACGATATATAAATAAAGAAGTAAAGAAAAACAGAAGTGTCAAGTCATTTATTTATTCATTAAATTATTTTTGATTTTGGCAGGTTCCGTGTTCCATATTTGTGGGCCATATTTTAAAATGAAATGTTAATGAGTAGTGTATTACTATATTCCTTCATGCATATAAACAACCTTTTTTATTATTGAAGACTCAGTTGCTGCACGTTGCCTGGTAGAATTCACAGTCCATTAAAACAAAATAACCATACAAAAAGGTGCTAAATTGAATTAAAGTGAAGTCTGTAGTTTAATGACTTGATTTAACTAAATGAAAGGAGACATTAATGATACACGCACACCGTAATTATAGATTTATCTTGTAGAATATAGTACAGCACAAGTTCATGGCTCGGAAGAAAATGATTGTCATTGCACGGTGTTAGTTTGCTGTATGTTTATTGATTTCTAATGTTGAGTCATTTGCTTTAGTGTAGCTCAATGAACAGAAGTCATATTGCACTGTTTCAATGCTTCCTATGCTACAGACCACATGTAGAGCAACCTGCTATCCCATAAAGGCATGAAACTAAATGAGGTCTTTGTAAAGTCACACATTATGTCCCGTCTGGTTTCAGTACGCTTGTTAAATTCCTACCCAGCATGCAACAGATATGGTTTAAATGGGATCTGCATTTCCACAAACAATAAGTATCTGTTCATAACTTGATGGGTCCAGAGGTGACATCCTTCCAACTAGAAACCAGGAGGGGAAACAACTCACGTAGACCAGCAGAAGAAGACCCTTTGGCAAGTTGTATCCTTGAACCATTCAGTGCGAGTACCTAAATAGATACTATCCTGTTCTCAGCAGCTGCATCTGGGGGGATTTGTGCTGTCAGATATAACCTTGAACAGATTACACTGTTATATTGTAGTTTGATTTGTACTGTGTGGAATACAGTATAGTTGGACCAACTCAAGTTCAGGAAGTAAAGTCCCGTCAGGTCAGTCTTTGATTGGATGTTACCTGCCTCTTAGTGATCCAACATTCCACTTCCTGTGTGGATTCCCTATATTGTTTTTTCTCGTACAGCAGATTCTTTACACTGATGTTTTGGTATTTTCTTATCCAGAGTGAAAAGGAGTTTAATGCACAGTAAGACCCTATTCCAATCCGGCCCCTCCACCCTCTTCCTACCCACTTCCACTCTGTTTTTGCGTTTGTGTGGAGGGTCCGCCATATAAAGTGGCATCCCAAACCAATTAGCGAGGAGTGGAAGTGGGTTATAAAACCCTCCAACAGCGAGTATTTATACATATTAAAACAACATATATTTCTTATTTTTACCCCTATCAGCAGCTCTAACCCCATCATTTATTATATCCCCTCAACTCTGCAATACTGACTTAACAGTACAATAGTTTAGTGCAATAATTCAGCTGTGCAATAATCTGATTTACTCCGGCATTAACACTGGATTAATTTATACAATACATTTAAAATAATATTCATATTTATTTATAGTGTTCTTGCGTTTTTACACACTTAATCGTAGATCCTGAGTTTCCGCATTGTTATTTGCACTGCTGTACATACAGTATTTCTTATTTATAGTTTCTTATAATTTCTCTATGTTTATATCTATATATATTTCTATATAAGAGACCCTCCTCTCTTCCCATTGGCTCACAGACCAGGGGTTGGGATCTGCAGTTGGCGGTCTCTTTCCGTTAAACTTCTTCTACGCTGTCTCTCTGGCCTTTTCAGATTTTATGTTTTTGTAATAACATCGTCACATTATGAATATCTCACTTTGTTAGTGGATTTATGGAACAGACCACGCAGTTCAATCAGATCTCGTTAGTGAATGTGAGACAGTGTGTCAACATATTCTGGGTCATTTCTTTGGTAAGTGCTGAGCCCACGGGGAAGCTGTCAGGACATCATAGCCTGATGGTCTATCTGGGACTGGACTCAGCTGAAATAGAGCAAACGGTGTGTGTGTGTGTGTGTGTGTGTGTGTGTGTGGACTTCCACGACAATTTCATCAGTAACTAAAGATTTCTCCTCTTGGTTTCTTTAAGTACATTCAGTGTGTTTTCCATCCAAAGTGCACTGATATTCCACTTGAATGAAATGTGAAATGTTGAGTTACAAGCTACTGCAGTACAGCAGTAAAACAACTCTTCAATAAAGCTTCATATTCTTTATTTTTTTTAAATTTATGATCATAAAAAATGATCATAAGAGGAGCATCTTGCACCATTCATTGTCTGCTTTGTGGCAAATGAACAAATCCTGTAAATCCCTCCTGGTCTGTGCCGTTTTCACACACAGTTCTGTTTACGTCTGTGACCAGCGAGCAGTGCCAGCTGATATGACACGTCCTCGTGACGTGTTCGCCTTCCTGTCGACCGAGGTGTTGGCTTCACCTTGAGATGAAGGACAGTGAAGCCACGGTGGTTTATTTATCTCACACAGAAAAAAAAGCAGCAATTTTTTCCGGCTACTACATATTCCTGCACGTGATATTCACATTTTGTCTGCTTGATTTTAAATAAATCATATCAGTTTAGAGCATCGTCGTGTTCACAGCTCTCAGGCCAGCTCCCGGCCGGCTTTATGAAACACCCTCCAGGTGAAGCAGGTGGTGTGCAGTCTGTCTCTTAGTGAAGTATGGTGCCCTCTAGTGGCTTAACCGACACTATTCTGTGTTTACTTCCAACTGAGGAGGGAATTTGACCAAAATGAAAAATTAATATAATAATCTCCCAAGACTATGACCCCATTTACTATCATCACTTCAAGCTTGAACATACTGTATTACGGTATAATGTAGAGACTGGATATTGCCTTGATTGCATTATTTTCCTCACATAGGTTGTGGGCAAGGCGTGGTATTTGGCTTAACTGCATTTCTTGTGGGCACTTAATTGTGAGCGTCACCTCAACTATCAATCATTTTACTATAGGAATGAGAGAGGTTTGTCTGCAGGGTGTCAGTATATTACCCAGGTCTTAGAACCAGTGTGAACTGTACGAGGCTTCAGGATGAGAAAGGGAACTTTGGAATAACCTCCCTATGAACATCAGACAGTCTGAAACTATGGAGGCCTTTAAATCCAAACTCAAAACCCATCAAGATCCCTTCTCTATTGCTCTTCCTGAAGTTTTTCCTTATCCGATGAGAGGGTTGTACTGCACAGATTGTAAAGCCTCCCTAGGCAAATTTGTGATTTGTGATATTGGGTTATTCAAATAAAAGGTCCTTGACTTGACTCAACCACTGTGAGTGTTCCACCAGTTAAGTATTGTGCTTTCATAACATTGAGGGACTCGAAGGAGACAGATTTAAAAAAGATACTCTGACTTCAGTTCTCAAGTGAAATAGTTAAGGTATAGAACATTAACACAACATATCAGCAGGGCAGCTTCAGATAACAGCAAAGGTCAACCTAAAGTAGTACATCTCAAAAAAGGTTTAGATGATTTCATTTTCCAAAACGACAACACTGTAAAGAACTGATTTTCTAGTGCAATAGTCAAAAAGCAGACCTGGGTGAAGTCAGTTTGAAGTTGGAGAAGTTGGTTCCCTCACCTCACAGCCCTGGCATGTAACCCAGACTGATTTAGGGACCATCAATAAATTACTGTTTGATTGACACAAAACCAATGTTTATCAACACCTTCACGATTCCCATATTAGTGAAAATTATAATTAAAATAATACTAAATTGAGCTCATTTTGCACACTTATTTTGATTGCTAATATTTAATTTATTTATTTTACATAAATGTTTTCATAAAAAAGAATGGATTTTTTTTTCAATAGATTCCATGTCATGTGACCCAGTGACTCAAAATCAAAATCAGAAATTAATACTGACAGGCCAGAATACCCCTTTTATATTTATATATTTTAGAGCTTCTTTTATTTTATATAAATATTTTTATGGAACATTTTTTTTTTTTCAAAAGCTATCCGTAGACCTAGAAGAAGCACTAAACTCCAATATAATGAGATTACTACCAGTATCATATTATTAGTATATTACTTATGAGAAAAAACAATGCTATAATAAAATATTTTAATGTAATAATGATAAGAGTGTTATTATATTCTATTATTTAATTATTTCTACTAAAACACTATTGAGTTGTAGTTTGTCACTCTGAACACTGGAGAGCAGTATTAGTCCTCTCCCTCAGTACAGGTGAAGCACAACTACTGTGGCGAGCTGCGTGGAAGGATTCAATGTGAAGGAATTCTTAAGTTTCCCTTTTATTGAACATAACTCAGCACAAATTAGATACACTGCCAGGACACTATCAATCTCCACACAGGTCTCAGTCACGCTGACCACCTTGTAAATTAACATGAACATGAATCAGGGACCGTCTACAAAGTCGCAACGCCGAAAAGAGATGCTATAAATATATTCATATATTTTCCCCAATACAAAATCACCAAAAATAATGCAAAAACATATTTTTCCAAACTAAGTGTTGTAGTATAATCCTGAAGAGATCATTGATGTGTGAAGTAATTTTGATGATACTACACTGTATGATACTGACATTTTTTAATAACTTTTATAGCATCTCTTTTTGGTGTTGCACTTTGTAGACGGTCCCTGACCACCTGTCTCACAGCCGGCTGCACATAGAGACCGATGTAATGTGTCTGTTACATGTCTCTCAAGCTCTATGCTGTATATTTACAGAGTCTTCCCTGTGAGTTGGCGCCTCTGACAAATGTGCATTTATGGGGGAAAACCGACGACACTCACCTCCAACAGCAGCACCTGTGGGCGACCATGACCGGATGTTATCATTGAATGAAGGCGTGACAAAACACAAGACGAGAGTCAGCCAGCCAATCAGATGTCTCAGGCAGCGAAGTGACGAAACTCGGGGGCTTTTTTGACAACAGCCCTGCCGCCATTTTGGACTGAAAAGGCCAATTATACTGAAAAAGAGACT
>CAKALG010044009.1:0-10752 GCA_916700815.1 Helicolenus hilgendorfi
CAAAACCACAAATGTTTGTTTTGTTTGTGAGTGGATGACATATTGATGAATAATAGATACAGGCACGAAGAGAGTGTGTGTGATCATCTCAATGTCTGATTATATGTATTCCCATGTGTTACTGCTCGTCTTGTGACTCAAGACTACAGAAAATAAAGATACATGAACGGAAAGACTAAGAAGAAATAGAGTGTGTAGAGAGGTGTAGACTGCTGAGTGGACGGATGTGTGGCTACTTCCTCTAAAGACCTCAGATCTCACACATTTTACACAATAACCACAATCACCACCACTCAACTTCCAAAGAGAACCACCTCTGTACTCTCTCCAACCATCCCTTCGCCGACAGCAACCTACCGGCTGATTCAGGTGCGTGACAAAAATAAAGACAAAAACCACAGGAAGTCATATTCGTACACTTCCTAATAATGTGTTGAGAGTGTAGCTTACTACAATATCAAAGAGCCAGACTGTAAATGCTGTAAGCGAGTTAAAAAAGGCTGATTGGCCTGGGGATTAATTAATGAATATAACCTCAAGCATGGACTATAGTTGGCTGCTATGAAGAGGCGAGGAAGTCAGATCTTCAAAACAATGGGTGTTCCTCTAGCTCCTGTTCTTGTGGCTTTTGTTTTGGGACTTTTATTATTCCACAGTAAATATTTCAACAGCCACATGAATGGATTTTTCACATTCGTAGTCCCCAGAGGATGAATCCTATACCGACTTATGTGACCTCTGACTTTTCCTCTTGCACCACTAGGGGTGCAACGAATCACAAAACTTACGGTTCATATCGTGTCACAGTTTTGAGTCCCGGATCGGATCGGCAGAAAAGAAAGGGAGCAAATATAACTTTTAGAGATGTCACAATCATGTTTTTTGGCCGCAGATACCGATTGCCGATCGTAAATGAGCCATATAGGCCGATGTAGATCATTTTTGTTTTTAAATTTTAATGTTATCCTCTTACTTTGTTATAGTCATCTATAGTGGTTATTTGCATAAAAACACAATTCAAATGATGGGAAATAAAAAAAATAATTTTATTGATAAAAAAAATCTTGGCATTAGTAGTTATAATGATGCATTAAAGCTGCTTAGAGCTAGTGTTAGGAAGTTAAACAGCTCATAATTCCCTCTTTGATATTCAAGGATCCAAAACAAACATTGGACCTCAACTTTTATCCACTTTATAGTTTGGTACATGAGCATTACAGCCTCCACATGGCTCCTCTAGCATGGCTGTAGACTATTACGGTCTTTACGACATCTGACCATTTCTCACCACCATTTGTGCAGGAGAGCAGTATAGTACTACGCGAGGGAGACTATTAAAAAGGAGATTAACTAGATGAAGAATGAGAGGAAACATTCCAAATCTCTAAGGTGTTGGCAAGTGTTAGGTGTTAGCAGCCGACAGGACGCACTGTCTGGACAGCTCAGGAAAACTAAAGAGATTTGAAAGTCAACCCTGCATCGACGCCTACAGTACTTCTCCTCCTCTTCCTGCTCCTCCTCCTCCTCTCTCCCTCTGTCTCTTTCTTCCTCTCCTCCCCTCGTCACTCCTCAAACAGAAAGCTTTCTTGACGGTTTTCCAAGGCTCTCAGGGGTCAGGGGAGAGAAGCTCTGACTCAACACTGCCCACTCTGTATGCAGGGCAGCTCATGGGTGCAGCCGAGAAAAGGGCTTGTTTGGGGAAGGGAGGAGGGATGGAGGGATGGAGGGGTAGGAAAGCTGCTGCCTCGGAGCCACGGCTGAGGCAGGGCAGACTTTATGGCAAATCTCAGAGCAAGCAGTGACCAAGGGTGTCAAACAACTTTTGTTTCCTGGGGAGAGTGAGGGAATTAGATGAGAGAAGAGACAGCTAGAGATGGGAACACAGAGAGGGTCTTTGTTACACACCTCACATACAGAAAGCTGTTCTCAACGCTCACCTCTTAATCACTGGACTCACCACACATGAATTCCTCTTGTTTATTCGCCCCAGTTTGGCTATATAGAGGGATTTTGAGTAGCTAAAACCTTTACATAACACCAAAGCTGTAGACTTAAAGGTCTTATTGATTTTTATCTAGACTAATAATTAAAAAAAAAAACATACTTCCACAGAGCTGTTAGAAAGGTGCCTAATAAAAGTATGGCTTTTCCTGAAAAAAATAATTATGATTGTGAATTAATCATTTTAAAATTTTTGGGTCACCAGTTAGTGGGGAAAAAAACAGATAAATAGCTGAGATTGACGGTGAGTGCTTGGCAATGACTTGTTGTGAAGTAAATGCACAACAATGGAACCGGGGAGGGAGAATGTGACATCTAGTGGCTGAATGTTATCAATAGCACCCTTAAGTCATGGACTCTAGTCAGACTTAAGTCACAAAATTAGGGACTTATATTGTCTTGATATCTGACTCCCCAAAGACTAGACTTAGACTTAGAGGGAGGGAGAAAAAAATCAAGTTTGACCTTGTAAAAATCCAAGAAATATAAAAAAAATCTAAATCGGACAATGGCTAGTACACACTTTGAATATTTAATCATCAGGCCCATGCATTGAAAGGACTCTGCCTTTCACAAAACTGACTGGACATGATACTTGCTATTACAAATACGAGACTTGACTTGGACTTGTCTAGACTAAGTTGAGACGACTTGAAACTTGCTTTTACAGGACTTGAGACTTGACTTGGAGTCAATTGCCAGGTTTTTTAAGAGCAGAGACAGTTCAGAAAGGAGAAGGTGCACTGAGGGTTGGTTTCCTGTATCTGTGTCACGTGGGTTTCGCCACTGCCTCAACCCTTTAGGAGGCTAGCGGCAGGTCCTTAGTCTATTAACTCCAATGGGAGAAGTGAACACAGATTATGACTGATTATTTCGCCCCGTAGTAACCAAAGTAAATATTGGACCAATTTTTCAAAAGCCACATACCTTTTGAACATTCTGACACTAAAATGCCATTTTTCAGATGGACAAATCCAGATAAAATGAACTTTGTTCGAGACCTTTCTCTGTCTCAGCAACACACTCTGGCAACTAACGTTCACGAACGCCCTATCTAACTAATTTTCGTAATGCTAAATATGGCTGTTAGCTGTATAAATATCTAATGTTAGCAAAAGGAGTCAAGGGTATGGGGGGGAGGCGAACATGCCATGAACACTTCTACTTAGCAGACAAGAAGTGTATGCCACTTCTAACCATTGGCGGAGCTTATAATGCATCATCTTTGTTACAGAGTATCTTTGGTATTAGCAAGTCTCAAGTCAAATGTGAGACATGATTTTAGACTCACTGCTACAAAAGTTAACAACTGACTTGCACGTGTCTCGAAATACTCAAGGCTTCCAGTACAAGAGTTGAAACTTGAGTCAAGACTAAGAATGAGCCGTATGTCCGTGTGTGTGTGTGTGTGTATTTTAATTACTGTGTTCTTAGGCAAGTTGCTGACTAAGGCAGACACAACTCCACAAGTCTGCTACTGGTACACCACATTCAAGAAGACAAGAGCAGTGATCACTTTCCCCTACGGACGAGAGATGAACGTGACATGAATGAGGCATAAGCAACAAGGTCATTGAGATGTTTTCGGTTATTTTCTGCCTTTCATAGAGGACCGGCTGGGGAATGTGTTATTCAGACCCACGGAAACATATTTGACCTGCCCAACATACTGTGCCTCCTACTGTGGCAGGCAGAGAGATCTCCAGCCAAACAGAGTAGCTGAAAGAAGTATGTGCTGTAGATCTATCATTAAGAGGAACAGGGGGAAAAAAACAAATAACAAATTCATAGTCTACTTGTGGGATCAGAGTTCAAGAAAGAATATAACCTCTTTTATCATGCAGGGGGCCTAAGAAAACAGACCCACATTCCATCTTTGGTTTTGACTCAACCCCAACTTTAGATAATTGGCATCAGCTCTTTTTCAAAGGCTGACCTGCTGACACTGGCTTAAAGGGTGAATAGATCATCTAAATGTCATGTATGAACCTATCAAAGGAATTTAGCACCATGGGAGGTATTCAGATGACAAATGGCTTATAGATACTCTGCACATGCCATGCGATCATGAGATAACAAAAGAGTTATGGGTTTAAATGGCCAAGTTTTGAACTTCCTCTTTGAGGTAAAGGATACAATATTGCCCTGATACCGCTATTAAATGTTATCTTGATATGTTTTTCCAGGGAAATTGTGTAGTTTCTACAGCAAAGGATGAAAATGTAGCAGCATACACCTGGCAAAAAGAGGCAGAAGAAATTCTGCACTATCCACACATGCAGACAAGCCACTTTGCTGATGTGGAGATACCAAAGGAGTAAAAACAGCTTGAACAAACCAAACCAAGAAGGGAAAACCACTTCCGTGTCTTGTTAGGTTGGTCTCAGCCCACAGGCCAGACTTCTTCTTCTGCAAATCAGGCATATTTTAGCTTGAAATCCATCTCAGAGAGGTGAATAACCGGATCTGGGATCTGAGACGACTAGTAACGGTCATTCTCTAAAACATCAATTTATGTAGGCACAGAGAACTTTTGGATATCGTAATATGGCATGTATTGTTTTTCCCAGTTTTAAATGCTGCATTATAGTAAAGTGATGCAATTTTCTGTACTTACCAGACTGTTATAGCTGTTCTATCATTTGCCTTTACCCACTTAGTCATTAAATTCACATTACTGATGATATTTATCAAAAATCTCACTGTCTAAATATTTTGTGAAAGCACCAATAGCTAATCCTACAATATTGTTGCAATATCAATAACGATAACGATGTATTTGGTCAAAAACATTGTCAAATTTGATATTCTCCATAAGGCCCTGCCCTAGTATTAGGGGTGTAAGAAAATATCGAAAATATCGAGTATCGCGATATTGTGTTTTGGATATTGTATCGATTCTCAAAAACACTTTTAATTTCTAATTAATAGATGGCATTAGAGCTGCAACGATTAATCGATTAGTGTCAATGACAGTTTATAGACCAAACAACTAATTGATTAATCAAGAAAATAGTCAAGAGATTAATCGACAATGAAAATAAGCGTTAGTTGCAGCCCTAGTTTACATGCAAAGATTAACTCAGTCAATACTTCATTTCATTTGCATGCATCTCAGTGTATGTGCCCTCTCAAAGTAGTGCTATGATGCCGGATGTCACAGGGACTGTGATAAATGCAGATCCCACTGTTCTGATTCCCATAAAAAGGTAAACTTTCTTTTTTACAAATGGTCTGTTTTTTATACTATGACCGTTTTCCTACATTATTTTTTTTAAATCGCAATATATCGCCTTGCTTGCAGTATCATGATATATTGAATCATAACCCCTGTATAATGATATGTATCGTATTGCCAAATTATTGCCAATACACAGCCGTAGTCAGTATCATTGTGCCACGAAAGCAAATGGTTTCACAGTGGCATTCCTAGAGGGTGCTACTCTACGTAGAGTTTTTAACTTTTGCTTTCCTAGCAGTGCCATGAGAGAAGTAGGGGATTTGGTGGCTTCCTCTGGGGCACTTCAGTGGTTATTTTCTATCCCAGAACACAGGAGAAGTGAAAGTCTCTACCAACACTAAGAGCTTTGCTGGAAGTAGACAGAAATTTAAGAGAAAATCTAGAATTTCAGGGTCTAAAAGGTAAAAGCAGGAAGGAAGTAGACCGAGTTTAATGTAGAGGAGAATTCCTAATAGTATCCATGGTCAGCTGTAAGTGGATAGCAGGGGATAGAATGAAAAGCAGTGTTTTTCTATCTCTCTTCCCTCCTCCTACTCAGAGTCCATCAAACAGTCGGAGAGAGTGTGTGTGTTTTTGTGTGTATTCTCTCAATGAGTTCCAGACCTGCATGGCCACAAAAAAATAAATCCTATCCCCCACTCGCCTGGTAGGGGAGATGTGGGTGGGGTCTTTGGGCGAGGCTTTCTTCCAAACTCCCATAAAGGATTACTTTCAGCAGGATCTAAATCTCAAACTATTCTAAAAGTTGGTCGTGCACAGCTTTCCTAAAGCACTTATTCCGAACAAAATGCATTGCCACTTGTACCTTATAAGTGAGCAATGGCAACTAAAAAGAAGAAACCAGTATTTTAGCCAGTCAGGTTTTACACAAGACGATGATTCAGGCAGGACAATGGTGCAGCTAAGCCAAGGAAACAGCTCATAATGAACATTATGCATTGTAACCATTTAGTTTCATGATCACAGGTAGAGTACTCTTGTGCGAAAATGGCAGATATTTAATGTTACACCCAAAGGCTCCAACACTACTCTATATAATTGTCTAGTATGTCTTTGGGCTATATGCTCAGAGATCAGCTGAGTCAGCCGAAGGTTTAAAGAGCAGATGGAAAAACATATTCTTTCTCGATTCACAGAAAGTGAGCTTATGGACAATTATGGTTGCAGGCAGCAGATTGTTCCGGTGGGTTCTTTTGTGCGCAAATTATTCTGCTTCTCTCGGTTCATTCACAGCCTATCAGTGAGTCATTGCTGTCCACATTTTAACCCAATGTGTGCAAATGTGTGCGATGGAGAAGGGAGCAAGAATGAGGCAATGACACAGCAATACAGCAAAGGGGAAATACGGAGTGATTTAAGTGATAATCCAGGAGTTCACTGTTATTTGTGTTTTGTTGTGAGCATATCTCAATTATTTTCATTATACGGTTTTATATAAGTTGATTAACCTTTTAATCTTTGTCCAAACAACAGTCCAAAACCCCAACCCTAACCCTATTGATATAAATAGGAGAAAGCTGGCTGGGAAGAGGCTGGAAGCAGCAAATGTTTGGCATTTTTCTTGATATAACTTAATCTAATATAAAAATAGTTATTTCTCTGTTTACCAAACAGGCCATAGTTCTGTGCGTGCTATGTATATGTGTGAGAAAGGGCCTTGGGGGACACTGTGCATCTGTAAGTCTTACCTGGTAGGAATGGAATGATCCTGCGCTTAGGGTCTTTCTGGCCTCCTTCCACCGGGAATTTGTCCAGCAATTCCATCTGAAACACCCCAATTAATTAAGACTTATTAGCACACAAAGCACTTACACTTACACATAAACATGCCCTTTACATTACACACAACAGGATAGCTGAGGCTGGAGAGGAAGGGTTCACGTTTTTACAAATCAGCAGTTCCTACGAGGAATTCGGCCAATAAAGGAAGGTCTGCCAATGATTAGGAATGTCCTGAGCAGATGGTATGGTTTTCCCCCTCTACTTCATATGTTGTTGCAGCAAAGGGGCTGTTAGCAGCAAGGCACCACTGACATAGTGGAACATTTCAGTTTCCATAGTTTTCAAAGGCCAGAGAGCAGTGGTTCTTTAAATCTGCTGATCACCGCTTCTCTTGATCCTTCTTTTCTTTCTCTTTAAAACTCAGTCTTTTGTTTCTCCTTCAACACTTTTTGCCTTTCTCCCACTGTCACATTCAACTACATGGTCCATCACTTTGGCCACTAATGACCCCTTTGTTCATGACTCTTAATGAAATCAGTGTGCTCCCACACATACATGTATGTATTTTTGCATTTGGTGTATCCCTAGTCTGAAGAGGATGCAGTTAGAGCTGGCCCATGTGTAGGCTGCTATGACAGTCACAGGGCTATCACATAATGAGATTAATAGCAATTCTGACTGTGGTCTGTTCAATGTCAACCTGATAAAATTATATCCATCAAGGCTCAAAACAAGTTGGTTCTCCAGATATCCAAACCAGGGGCGTTTTTCATTTCCCCCATGAATAACACTGCATCTTGACTGGTAAGAGAGACTCATTTCTAGAATATGCAGCACTGGAAATACCCAACAGGAATGCTCTAAAGTTGGTGCTTCGGTATTTTTACCTTCAATCCTCAATGGTTAAATTTCAGATCCCACAGTGAGTGCATACAGTATCCTTAATTAGTATTTTCTGGGTTTAGATGTTTCAACAAATATGTATAGTTTTTTCATGCGTTACGTAAGGTAGATTATGTATCTTGTTTGTTGATCCCACTCATCCCGTATCTGCCAGTGACAAGCATCCAGCCTGTTGTCAAAATGAAACATAACTGACTCACAATATCAAATCACTCATCGGCCTCCTCTGATCCGCCTACTCTTGAATCTAATTTTACGCATGTGGGTAATGAAACATGAACCACGCACATCACCAGGTAGAGGATGTGAGCTGTAGGGTGCTGCATTACATCTACTCACGTGACATTATTTTTATATGAGCTTTGATTATTCATTAAAGTTCATAGCAGGGCTTTCTGTTACACAATATTGCCCTGATGCTGCTATCAAATGTTATCTCACTGTCTTTTCCAGTGTAATCATGCGGTTTTTACAGCAGTTTTACAGTTTTCTAGCAATATAAAAGGACTAAAGCCATCACAAAATGTACAAAAGGTACATTTGAAAGAAACAATAAGTTGCACTGAGCCAAAACTAACAGAGACAGGGGGAGGTGAGGTGATGGAGAGGTTATGGGAAAGGCAGAGACATGTGCCAAATAGACTGTTTCAGTCTGTTCACTTGCCAAACAGGTGTTGTTGTGCCATAAAACAATGAGCGGCATAAAGATTAAACAGCCTTAAAACACTCAAGTAGATAAGGCTTGATGCTTCCCTATTTTGAGCGAAACACAGATAGGATAACTATGTGACAGCTTGCCCTCTATAGCCACTGTGATTCTGACCGGGACTGAAAGAAGACTAGATTGCAAAACTGCATTAGATGTCACCCATGTATAAGCAATCATATTAATATATATTTTAGTGCCTGGGCAGTTGCAGGCATCTGGATGGGAAAGCACCAGTTAGAAAAACAAGGAAACATGTTCAAACATACAAGATGACATGTGTTTTACAGGTGAATAAATGTCTGCAGATCTTCAGCTGTACAGAAAGACCCCATTGACCTTTGTTTTCTCTGCTTCACTTAGTTTCTTCACTAACTCTTGCTCATATCGTATGCTTCTAAATATTTCATTTCAGCCTTTGTGCAACAGCCTTGTTCCATTTACAAGAAAGTTCAACAATCTCATTTTAACCTAATCTTGAAACCCTCTGATGAACTTTACAAGCCACAAATCTTCAAGCATGCCAAGAAAAAGCTTTTGGAAAACTAAATCCAATTCTTTAATGATGTTTGATTAACTCGACCTACTCTCCCACCCCAATGGGCATTTATAAGGCCTTAAACTGGCCAAACAATAACAACAAAGTCCATTATGATGAGTCCAGTAAAGCTATGAGTTCAACTATAATACGAATAATCCAATAACATCCTTAGCTTTCATACCTGACAGACAAATTAATTGCATCTCAGAAAACAAGATTCTCAAACCTACCAAACCCTCATCCTACCGACTGGGGTCCCCGCTATCATTCCAATTTTTCATGACTTTGTCAATCAATGTATTCCTATAATGACTTCATATCATTGTTTTAATTAGTGCTTTTTAAAAAGACCAATGTATTTGGGTCCTCGGGGACCCCAGTCGAAAGCACACAGTGCAGCCTATGCAGTTAAAATAGATTAAATAGAATAGGCTAATAGCTAAAATGTTTGTTATGGGTCCTAATTTTACAGTATCACACACTATCAGGGGGGTAGGGGCACTCTGTCAGTCATTTTGAAAGAGACAAACAGATGCGGCAGACACAGATTTCCTTTTTTTTCTTTAGATGACATTAATTACATAACTAATAATGTTTTGAGAAGAAATAAGTTAACATTTGGCTGTGATGGTTGTTTCTTACAGTAGTTTATTCTTGGGGACCCCGGTCGGTATAGTTCTTGTGTGTTAAATATATTGGTTAGTCTTGGATTTGGTTGTAAGAAAAAAAAAATATGACGCGGGCATGTTTAATTCTATGAAGCTAAAGATGAGGCTTTATGCTTGAAAATCAAGACAGTTACGGTTGACTTCTTTTTGGCTATGATGGCTAAAGCTCAGCGTTAGTTTCTCACTAAAGATAATAAAAAGGAAGGGGGTAGAAAAGCGAACCATGAACCCTCTTTTTCTACTAAAGCAAGACAAGGAAAGAGTTGAGTCAGCCCACTTTGGTCTTTAGTCTTGTTGTTTCTTAAGATACAGCAGAAGGTGAAAAAGGAATTCAGAAAAAAAGAATCACAACGCCACGATCTGCTTGGCTTATGAGTCAGTCGCTTCATCATTGACACAGTATTACCACCTTTAGAGAGACAGTAAACAAAGAGACGGGCAGACAGAGAGAGAAAGAGAGGGAGACCAACACAGAAGAGCCAATACCCCACACACTGTAATTGTTCCCATGTGTCTGACTGTGAGTGCAGACACACCCAGTCTCTGTGTCTACTCTAAACCTTGTATCTACTCTGTAATCAGAGCCACTCAAACAAGAAAAGGCATCTGGAGAGAGTAAAGATGTCTCTTCAAAATACCAGTTACATCATGCGCCCAACATCAAATATTCATGCTCTACAGGCAGGAGGATGACAGACCAAGGTGGCGCACAGTCAAGCTCCACATGACTTTCCAAGGATATGCTATAGTATGTTATTGTAAATTATATCCTGCTGAGTTCATTTCAGCTACAAGGAGATGTGTGCCACATAGTACTATAGTAATCTGTGGACACATCACACACTGATTATATGAAACATAGCTTACAAATATTATAATTTCAGTCTATGAACTCATCAGCTCTGGATAAGTTACAAAGCCCAAAGTCAAAGCCAAAGGGAGTTACTCTCCCCCACAGAAACACTGCATG
>CAKALG010044012.1:0-11337 GCA_916700815.1 Helicolenus hilgendorfi
CTGACAGTAGAGCATGAGACAGGTCATCTGAAAAAAAAAATCATGTGCCTCTGTGTCCTCCGGTGTCCTCCGCAGGATTTCAGACCGGAGGAAAAAAAACAGTCAGAGCTAATCTGGAGTCTGCTGTCCATCTGCCGTCTCTGAGAGCCGGCTGTCAATCACTCACAAACGCCGACCAAACGGTCAAACTAGGCAGCGCTGATCAAATATGAATCAATATTCTGTTACTGTAATGTCTATTTCTCTCCTCACATGTTCTCAGAATCATCTTGTAGTGCACTGTTTAGCTGTAAAATGAGAACGTTTGTGACACGGCAGCCATGTTGAGATCAGCTGAGGAAATACCAAGCACCGCCCACCAGCCGGAGCACAGCCAATAGGAACGCTCTCTCTCTCTGAAATGACCTGTGATTGGCTAAAGTCTCCCAGATTTATTACTACATGTTCTAGAGCCTGTAAACAGAGCCATGAGGAGGAGCAGCAGTCTAGTTTTCTCTCAGAACACTTGAATTCAATATGCTGAAAGGTTACTATGGAGTTTTTGTCCAATGATGCCAAAAATAGTCTGACTATTGAAGCTTTAACTCGTTAGCCTCTTCTCCCTTTCTCCCTCTCTCCCTCACTCTCACCCTTCTGTCTCTTCTCACTTATTTTAAAATCATTTACTATCTTGAAACACCATTTTATTATTTATTTTATTTCTCCTCCGTCTCCACTCTTACTCTTTTCCCCTCTACACAGAGACTCGTTGCCACTCTCCCCTCGTGTTAAACAAACAAGTTCACCTTTGCATTATCACCCTGAAACGTCTGCTCAGGCTATTATCATCTTCTTAAGTTACCTATCCAAATCCCGCCGTTATGAATCTTAATACTGCATGCCTTTGAAGCCGGTATCACAATGCATACTTAAGTGAAACATCTTCATCCCTTTCTCAAACACTTTGATCACTAAGTAGGAGTGAAGCACAGAAACCGTTACAAGAACCTGAAATTCAACGAGTCAAGCGGAGGACAGGCGAGCTTTGCAATCCTTTATGAGTGACACAGCACAATGTTATTTCACTGTTATTTATGTTTTAGCTTTGCTATTCCAGATTGCTTCACTTTATATGACTGAAGTTCTGAATAAAAAGAAGCCAAATACATACGGTATTGTAATTCTGTTATAAATGAGCATGAGCCCGCTCCTGACAGGGAAGATGAGAGAAGATATATTGCGTAACTCACACTGACTCGTCGGTGGAGGCTTGATTCAGCAGCGGGGTAATCCTGATCCAGCGAGGGGGTGTCCTCACCCGGCCCTGCTGCTGCTCCACATGTTCAGCTCTCCTCCCAGCAGTCTCAAGCACTCTTTAAGGCTATTTATAATCCAGCTTTTTGTTTGCAGACTGGGTTGTTACCTCCACTCGCTTATCTCCCAGTTATCTGATAGAGTAGTGAGGTCATTGGATATAGTGATTTGTACATAATGAGTGTGCAGTAACTGGGAATTGATGAGTTCCAGTGGCTCAGTGGCTCAGTAATCAATCAGACAGGCTTAGCCACTCCTTCATTTCACCTTGATCTCAGACTGTCTGTTCACCCATACACCCTTATGGAAAAGTAGTACACTTCAAGTTTATTTTATGAGGTAAAAAGTTCAACTATATTTCCCAAGTATACTTTATGTGGTAAGTAATATCAATGTGCTAGTCGTATACTTTTAAGTGTACTACTTGAATACTTTTTGGGACTAAAGTGGCCCACTTTCTACACTGTTCACGGCGACTCATCTGACTTTATGTTTATAGTCGCGCTCAGGCGTTAACTTTTGACTTCTGCTGATCGCATTCACACTTCATAGATCATAAAGTGGTGTTCATTAGTGTAGATTATCTTGCTGAACAAAATGTGTAATTATCATAAACGTGTGTTTGCCACAGAGCTGATCTTCTGCAATGATCGAAAAAGTACTATACCTCAAGTTATTATTATGAAGTAAACTTAAGTAAAGTTCAAGTATATTTCCCAAGTATACTTTATATACACTAATATCAATGCACTAGTAGTATACTTGTGTAGTACTAAAGTGTACTACTTTACTAAATTGGCCCACTTTTTAGATCTGTTGTATAAATACCAAGCACCGCCCACCAGTCGGAGCACAGCCAATAGGAACGCTCTCTCTCCCTGAAATGACCTGTGATTGGTCAAAGTCTCCCATCACGGGCTAGATGTTCTGAAGTCTGAAAACAGAGCCATGAGGAGGAGCAGAAGTCTAGTTTTCTCTCAGAACACTTGAATTACAATATGCTGAAAGGTTATTATGGAGTTTTTGCTCAATGATGCCAAAAATATACTGACTACTGCAGCTTTAACTCTACAATTTTCCATTGTGATTAATTAAGTACTCTATGTATCTGTCTGTGTATTTATATTAACTGGTTTTGGATAAATGTATAATTACATGTAAGTTTCTGTAATAGTCAAAACGCTGTCTCTTATGCAATTATTTTTCTTTTGGAAGAAACCAGTTTGACTGACAGTCCAGCTCCTGGGAAAAGTGGCATTGCAGCAAGGTGGAAGGCATTAAGAGCTTTCAGCGACGCCCCGAGGCAGGCTCATGTGATACCCTGTAAGAGAAGGGCTAATATTTTACAGTCAGCTTGGTATTTACCAGAAGCTCGTATCGTTCACCTCAGATCAAGAGCAAAGTATCAAAACATTCTGAGGATGAGCAATGGAGCAGCTCCTCGGCTCTCTTCCGAGGATAAGGATCCGTTACTTCTCAGCGAGGGGTTCAGTCGTTGGTCGGGTGGAGTACAAAGAGAAAACTTTGGGGGGTAAAACCCGGATGCCTAACATGACGTTGAAGTTAGACATCTAAAATGTGACACCACAGAACTCTCTGAGCCTCGGCCGTGATGTAATCCATGATACATAGCAATAAAATGTAGAAAATCCTCTTTTGTAAAACACGAGAGGGAGAAGTCAGACTGTTTGATTGATGGAATTGTTACAGAGTCTACTTAACAATCCTCTAAATTTAGATGTGATTTGGTATTCCTGTTCTGAGCACGGAGTTCTGGCCCGCGACCCAGGCATTACCTCAGCCGCGGAGCTCTGAGTGAGTGCGGTGTGCTTGAAGACTGGGCAGAGAGGCTGCTGTCATCCAGTCCAAATAGCAGCTATCGGTATGTTGAACTGAGCTCAGCCTGGAGTGTAATGGCAAAACAAGCAGAGTTGTTCACATTCAGATATATTATTCCCGCTGCTGCAAACTGAAAACATGCTCATGTTAGTGCCTGTTCACGCAGGGAGGTAAAGAGGGCCAGCAGGGCCAGGTGGTCTGGGTTTCCTCAAAGCCTCTTTCACTCGTATATCTTTATTTGCATTTTGACAAATGTTCCTGTTGTTGTGAATAAAGCGCAGTGCATGGAGTCCACGTTATGAGCTGGAGGTTGATGTAAGTGAAGAAAGAAAGGAGAGATGATGACATACACCTTTAGTGAGCCTGGGTTCTATTTCAACTTCATTGGAAGTAAAGGATACACATGCTCAAAGTCAAGAGCAGTTGTTCACATTTAAAGCTTCAGTAGGCAATATGTTTTGGCATCATTGAGCAAAAACTCCATTATACCCTTTCAGCATATTGTAATTCAAGTGTTCTGAGAGAAAACTAGACTTCTGCTCCTCCTCATGGCTCTGTTTTCAGGATTTAGAACATCTAGCCCGTGACGGGAGACTTTGACCAATCACAGGTCATTTCAGAGAGAGAGAGAGCGTTCCTATTGGCTGTGCTCCAGCTGGTGGGCGGTGCTTGGTATTTCCTCAACTGATCTCAACATGGCTGCCGGGTCACAAACTTTCTCATTTTACAGCTAAACAGTACACTACAAGATGATTCTGAGAACATCTGAGGAGAGAAATAGACATTACAGTAACAGAATATTGATTCATATTTGATCAGCGCTTCCTACTTTGACCGTTTGATCGGAGTTTGTGAGTGATTGACAGCTGCACAGAGACGGCAGCTGGACGGCAGACTCCAGATCAGCTCTTACTGCTTGTTTTCCTCTGGTCTGTGAAATCTTGCAGATGCCGTTAGGAGCACCGGAGGACACTGGAGGAACATGATTTTTTTCAGATTACCTGTCTCATGCACTACTGTCGGGGTTTCTTTCACAACAACGACCGGCTCGTTGTACATTATCTCTTAAATATTGAACAGGTGGCTCACATAATGATAAATAATGTTGCTCCATGTCTGCTAGATGTGTAAATAAATAACTGTTTGCTTGTTACAACACCCCCATGTGGCCAAAAAAAATCAATTATTGCAGTTTTAAAGGATAATTCTAGTTTACTAGAACTTTATATTTGTGTGTTTTTGCACATGATTCCTCTCAGTAATAATAGCTGCGGAGGTTAATTGATGAGATCTGGGAAAGCGGCAGCGTCAGCTCAGCCAAACTTACATGGAGGATAAAACAAAGCTAATGCTAAAATGATTGCCTGTTATAAACTCCCATCACAGTTTACACACCGACTTCATGCTTCAGTTTTGACCCACCGTACTTCCCGTGGTTGTTGCACTCACAGTGTTCTCGTGCAGTGAGAACACATTTGGTGGTGGTTTTGATAATAAAGTGTTAGCTCATTTACATGTCTGACTGCTCATGGACTCATGGACTTTCTATATGTCAGCAGTTGCTTTAGTGAGTACAGTGTTATCATAACCGATAGAGATGAAGGCCAAAACTATTTAAATGAGACCAAAGTTGTAATAAATCTGAATTATCCTTTAACTGTGTGGATTAGGACCCCTGATGTTCCTCCTTCCACTGACTGAACCACGCTGCCTCCCACAAACTCAAGCCTAACCCACTAACTAAATACAGATGGCAGAATCTCTCGGCCGCGTGGTCTCTGAACCCTCTATAGCAGGGACTGATACACAGGGACAGAAGCAAGGACGTCTCTGAGAAGCCCAACTCTTTCCACAGCATGCTTCAAACAACGTACACGACATTATCAAGAGTTTAGGCCTCGCTTTGATTTGTTCCCACTCTCAAGGAATAGCGTATGAATTCCAAATGCTACACTGACTTGTGCTTGTTGAAGTACGAATACTTCAAGTTTATCTTATGAAGTAAAATGAAATAAAGTTCAAGTATATTTCTAAACCAAACTTATATAGTGAGTTTACTAATATCAGTGTATAGTAGCATACTTTTAAGTGTACTACTTCAATAGTTCTTGGGACTAAATTGGCCCACTTTTTAGTTTATAAAAGTATACTTTTAAGTGTACTTTAATTATAAGAATAGTAAACTTTGAGTACACAAAAAGTTTGTATTTTGTACTATATTACACATGAACTTGTGCTTAAGGTATGCTGTTAGTTTACTAGTTATATACTTGAAGCCCACTTTTTTAGTTTATGAAAGTACACTTTAAAGTATACTCTCAGTAAACTACTATTTGATTCGTTTTTACTGCAATTATACTTGTCAGTATTTTTTAACCTATAGTACTTAGCCAATGATTTATGCATTACATAAAGAGACTTTTGCTCTTGGATATTTGGTGATGAGATGTAAAAAAAAAAAAAAAAAGAAAAAGAAGTTTTTCTCACATGCCTCCCTGGTTAACGGAGAATGCAAAAACATCGAAAATTCTTAAAGATTTAAAGTAAATTAATATCAAAACATACGTTTACAAGCTCTCACAGCCTCTAATGGGCTACTCTATCAAAAAGAAAGCATAAGCCAAGTACTCTTAGACCGTTCTGTATACATGTCAGTAGAAGCTATACTTAGGTATAATTTTGTTAAGCATATCTCTGATAAGCACATAAAAAGTAAACTGAAGGGTTTTATTAATGCTGCGTTGAATTTCCCCCTCAGAATCACCTGACTTATATATGATGGGGTGCATAGTAGGTAGCTGAAAATGCCTTTCATCCTCACTGGATATGGATGCACAGGAAGTCTATCCACTAATGAAAAGCATGTTTCCAGGTTATAGACAGTATCATACACCGGGGCATGAAATTAGATTTATGAGTGTGGTAATCCATGCTTTGTCAACATGTAGCACATTCAACATATGAGGTCTCGTTCTGTCAAACATGTTTTCATGGTTCATCTCAATCACGTTTACTCACACTTTAAATAGCATGAAAGAATTCCATGTTAACACGTACAGTGACGCCATGTTTATGTTGGGAACACTTCTTTCTCTGTAACGTGCACATTTCAAGCTGTTTCATTTCAGGGGAGTAAAAATATTTTTTTATATTTTTAGAACAATAGCAACGTTCCATAAATGACATGAATATTTCATGACCTAACTTGTATAATGAGCGTTCACAACGGATTCCATCACACTTCATGACTTGAGTCGCACATGAAACAGAGGAGGCAACACAGTGTGCTGCTTATATCAGGCATGACTTTCAAAATAAGCATGCTCCCATTTCCCATGAAACGGGTTTGGGGGGGCTTGAACAGCTCATACACAGTGCCGTGGAAGGATTTCTACGGGGTTATCTAACAGCAACACTGGCGGCCAAAGGATTACTCACTTGAATGTCCCCGATAATATGACAAAGTCGTAGAAAAAGATCAAATTACCGACGAATTAAAGCTTGTTTTTGCTGAGAATTCAAGAGATACAGTAAGTTGTTCTGTTTTAGAACATCCTGTTTGACCTTCTGTTAGCAAATGAATGCAGAGTAGATGCAAGGCTCCATGGGAAATCAAACTGTTATATGAACTCATGCTGTCAGACGTTTAGAGCCCATTTTCCATAGAAATATGTAAAATATGATATTGAGGGATTCCACAAACCCCAGATGTAAAAAGTCTTATCTTGATTCCAGATTGATTTTTGCCTTCAAAGCGCTGACATCAAACAGGAGAAAATAGGATTTTATCCACCGAGCTTTCACCTGCGTGTGTAAACAATTCAGCAGCGTCTTTAATATATCAAATGAAGTTTGATGCATATTCTTTTTCAGCCAACATAAACATTACACTGTTGCTTTTAAATCTAGGAGGACATCTTGGGACAGCCAGCCAGGGTGTAGAGATTACAGGGGAAGCTAATTTATGATGCCTTTCTCATCTGACTCGCTAGTTTCAGAGCTGAAGAGAAACACAGCAAAGCCCACTGATGTCTCAGCCAGCAGGTATACACACTTAATCTTCTTTTACCATTCCCTTAAATGTTTGTATTCAAAATTCAATATAAACTCATGGCTAACTTAATGTACCATTTTACAGATGTTCTGTACTTAATATGACGCGCATTACACTTGCTCTCAGATGCAGGCTTGATTTACACCTCCTTAATCCAACACCTGATGATGCATCTGAGCAGCGTGATCCATCAACGTGATGTGCCCTCACCAAAAAGAAGGTTATTCAAGTGTGCTATAAGTATACTTCTTTTAAACTTAAGAGAGTTTGCTTTCAGTTTACTTTTTATGTACTTATCTGAGATATACTCAGCAAAAGTATACTTAAGTATAACTGGCTTATACTGACAAGTATACAGAAAGAAAGTATACTTGGCTTATACTGATTAGTACACAGAAAGGGTAAGTATACTTGGCTTATATTGACAAGTATACAGAGAAGTCTAAGTATACCTGGCTTATACTGACAAGTATACGGAAAAGTCAAAGTATACTTGGCTTATAGGCCTACTTGTACTTAATCTTTTGATCAAAATATACTTAACAAAATTATGATTAAGTACTCTTGCTCACAGGAAGGTATACTTGGCTTGTAGTCGTGCTTACTTTTCAATAGAGTGGCCTATTAAAGTGTTTGAGGGTTTGTAAATGGATGTTTTGATATGAATTTACTTCAATTCATCAAGAATTTTCAAATTTTGTGGATTACCCATTCACCGTAGAGGCATGCAACACATTTATTTTTTTAATCTAGCAAAAGAAGCAAGTCTCTTTATATAATCATTAACCAACAAACCATTGGCTAAATCCTATAAGTCAAAGTATACAAAGTATACTTTCACGAACTAAAAAGCAGAGATGCTCACGTCATTTTTTGCAAGTCTCCAGTCACTGTGTGTGCGACGCGAGTCTAAGTCGCAGACTGTGGATTGTCCAGATGTTCTTGTTATTGTGGCCACCTCCTGTAGAAACATGGGTGAAGGCCGAGGAAGAGGCGTCTAATTCCAGCCTTAGTTTCTTTAAGGGCCAGACAGAGCACTAATTGTATAGGTGTTGTCTGTATTGTAATGAAATAAGACATCTGTCATGTACTCTACTGGGTACCATTATCTCTAGCCGTGGATACACGACACACACGTGCACACATAGCCTCCACCTTTAGGACGAGCACACGCCGTCCAGCAGGTTTTTAGTGAGCGGAGAGGGGTGAAGGAAATGATCCATCACTCAGAGTAAACTCTAAACAGCCTAATGACACGTGGCAATATAAAATGGAAAATTCAAATAAACACCAGCGGGCCTGTTTGGAGGCACTCCTGGTACAATAGCCCAAACACTGGGCATTTGAGTAATCATTACTAGTCATAACTCAGCACACTGGAGATGTTAAATAAACAGTATACTTCTGTAAGGCATATACAACAAGGCCCAAATTTACTTTAGCCGTATCACAGGAATCTGTGAGGTAAAGGACACTCACCAGCCATGCCAGAGACAGTATCTTTTAATGTCATGTCATGTCCTTTCATCAACAGCGGAGCCTTTCTGTTAGCCTGATAGGAACACTTACTACTGTATGCCTTGGTGGCCTCTGAGCTGATTTGTGGCTGTTGCATAATAGAACAAGAAAGCCAAACTGTTTGGAAATCTTCAGAAGTCAACAGTCTGTACATAGCATGTCTGATTTATAACACATCTGTGCTCTATAGAGTGCTACAGGACATATTGTATCACCGTTCTCCAGCAGTCTTGTTTCGCCAGCTCTACGTCTATGTTTTAGTTTAACTGGAGAAAAAAGGTTGTCCAGCGCGTGCTTGTTATAAGCCCAGAAATGATTTATAAAACCATAATCTGGTGAGCATCCAGGACCGACGCTGACCTCATAAGTGAAACCCTGCCTCTAATTGGCTCCTAATTGGTCTTAATTACACAGCTATTAGGAAGAGTTCTCCGAACCCAGCCAGGCCGAGCCCCGTGGTGGGGTTAACGCTGCTGCCAGATACTGTTATGAAGCCCAGGTAAGGTGTCACCGCAGGGCTAAAACCCAGTGGGCCCTCAGTTAGAGCTGAAATTGAGGCTATTACATTACTGCTATTCATGAGTACAATTTGATGCAATTTAAAAGCAGACAAAGAGGAATAATCACTTAATAAATAATGTTCTTAAAGGATTACAGTGTGGTTGCTGAAAACTACGTCATGCTGTAGAACGGTAGTCTCTAACACTGTACACTCTTTTTTCCTTCCTCATAACTGAAAACCTTCCAGATATGAATGAAACCTTCAAACATGAAGTCACAGTTTTGCCCATCTAGAGTTCATCTCTCTCGTGGTTAAAGATTTGATTATTGGTCAAGAAATAACTTTCAGGTTTCTTTTCAAAGTAATTAATCATAATTAGTATCCTGCAATGTCTGTTATCAAGAAAAAGATCAGGCATAATACAAACACAGACTAATATTATCCATGATGTCTGACATTGATCTGGTGAAAGCATGAAAAAAAAAGATCGAGGACAGTTTGGGGAATTATCTTTAGAAATCATACACATTCTCCTGGATGTCAAATGTATGAATATTTCTAAGATTGGCCTCTTTGATTTTGTTACAGGTAAATGAAAAACATATTCTGTTGTATATAAATGAGCATGTACAAAATCTTCATCTAAAGTCATGCCAAGGTTCATTTTCCCACACTTCTAACAGGGAGGCAAAAGAAGTACAAAAATTTGACCGAACACCATCAACATCTTTGATTTTACAATTGATTTAGGTGGCAGACATCACGTTATCTTAACTCAGACCGGAATGTATTTCTCTATAAACCTGCAATAACATTATTTGGCCACTCGGTGGCAGTGGAAACAAGTTGTGAACACAACATTGACATATTTTAAGTTGATTGTGAACTTATCAAACAGTTGCCTATTTGTACTTCAAGCAGTTAAAGCAGCAGTAGGCAGAACTTTTTTGGCATCATTGGGCAAAAATCCCATAATAACCTTTCAGCATATTGTAATTCAAGTGTTCTGAGAGAAAACTAGACTTCTGCTCCTCCTCATGGCTCTGTTTTCAGGATTTAGAACATCTAGCCCGTGACGGGAGACTTTGACCAATCACAGGTAATTTCAGAGAGAAATAGTCATTACAGTAACAGAATATTGATTCATATTTGATCAGCGCTGCCTAGTTTGTTTTAATCATATTTGCTTTAAGCTCGCCTACTGCTGCTTTAAGGAGCAACATTATCATTCATTTGGTAGTTGTGTTTGTGTCCAATATTCTCTCTCTTTTAAGTTTTGTTCTGGTGATAATTCTCAAGTGTGTTTCTATCCACCTGTAAACACCAGAAAATAAAAAAGTTAAAATAATCTCACACTTGGCTGAGGAGGAAAATTTGATAAAAGCATTGATTTAAAGAGAAAGAAATGAGCAGATGAAAATATCAGATCTGTGTGGAGCGATGAAGAAATAAATCATAATTACATCACGTTTTCCACACAGTTTTCAATTGTTAGCGATTTGACTGGCGCTCTTTTAATTACATCATCTTGTTGTGCTGTCTTCTTCCACGACTTCCTGACTGGAGAATTAGCGCCACATACTACTATCTCAATGCACTAACTATTATTATTCATAGTAGTGGGTGGAGATGCACAATAATTCCCTTTTCTTTGCCGTTTTTTTCTGGAAATTTGGTGAAGAAGGAAGTAGGAGTGGTAAATACTTTTAAAACTCTCTATTAGGGATGTTTTATTCTGTTCTTAACTGGCTTCTTGTCCATATTGGGGAACAATCAGTTTTATGTTGTGCGAGGTCAAATGTGACCTAAACTTTGAACCATTTTCAATCCAACATGTGCATGATTGTCCTATTTAAAGAGGCTTTCATACATGTCTGTTAGCTCTCAATAATATGTGTGAAAAAAGCCTTACATTTATGTCATTCTGCTGGTCCCCTGACAGCCATTACTAACCCAATATCCTGTTTCAGAGAGAGTGAGCCTCCAGCATGTTGCTTTTGGCCCCTCACCAAATCTCGAAAGTATGAAAATTACCCATCCAGTCATGGCCTGCAGCTCTTTAAAAGCCATCAGCGTTCCTTTTGACAAACCTTCACACAGCCCAGAGGCCAGACCTGACTGGCAGAACACA